>CAUYRT010038643.1:0-83484 GCA_963574885.1 Lepilemur ruficaudatus
CAAATCCCGCTCAGGTCTCCCCGTATGCCCCGCCCCTGGCCCCGCCCCTTGCCACAAGGCCACGCCCCTCGGCCCTCCTGTCCCGCCCCGCGGCCGCACAGGCCAAGCGCCGCCTCCCCAGCGAGCGGGCGCGGGCGCGGGCACGGGTGGCAGGGGCGCGGGGGCGCGGGCGGCCTCGCGGGGAGTCGCCGGGGCACACGGGCTCCGAGAGGCCGAGAGCAGAGCGCAGAGCGGCGTCGGCCGCGCAGGTACAGACCCTTCCCGCCCCGGGAGTGCGGACCCTATCCCTGGCCCCCCACCCCCAGTGCGGTCTGGGTCCGGGTCCGGGTCCGAGTCCCGCCGGCCCCGCGCGCGGCCCCGCCACTCCACGCCCAGCGCGGCCGCGCGCACAGGGCTGGGTCTCCCGTTCTCCTCGCTGCTCAGACAGCTGGGGTAAAAGGCGGGCCGGTGCGCGGCTGTCCTTTTAGGGACGGGAGCAGAGCTTGATCTGTCTTGATGGTCATGTTGCGGAGCGGGCGGGAGTGGCCCACAGAGCCGCGCCCGCCCGGCCCTGAGCCCAGCCGGCCTGGGGTCTCCAGCCTTGAGGAGCCGGGGGTCCCGGCCGCCCAGCCCTGGCCCAGCCCTGGCCCAGCCCCTGCGAGGGGTCCTCTGGCCGCTGAGCGCCTGTCCTCCGCCAGCGGGCAGCTGTCCCCAGCGTGAGATGCTCCCGTGGCCGCAGGGGCGTCTGCAGAAATAGGTTCCAGGGCAGGTGTGTTTGGGGAGGGTGTGATCCCCGCCCCAGGCCCTTCCGTGTGCATGCGAGGTCCCCCACGTTCGCAGCTTGCTGGTGCCAGCTGGACACACCCGGTGGACAATGCTGACCCCTCCCACCCTGCCCACTCTCTTCCTGCTCCCTTTCAGAGCTGAGAGCAGAGACAGCTTCCCCGGACTGAGGGAAGTGCCCTCTGTGCCCAGGCCGCGTCAGGATGGCCGCCGAGGGCAGGCAGAGCCCCTCGCCCCTGCTGGTCTCCACCCGAGGGTCTTGCCTCTTCCTCCTCTTCTGCCTGCACTTGGGCGCCTCCTGCCCGCAGCCCTGCTGGTGTCCCGACCACGCTGGGGCTGTGGCTGTCCTCTGCAGTGCTAGGGGCCTCCAGGAGGTCCCCAAGGATGTCCCCACGGACACTGTGCTCCTGAAACTGGATGCCAACAAGATCTCCCATGTCCCCAACGGAGCCTTCCAGCACCTGACCCAGCTGAGAGAGCTGGACTTGTCACAGAACCTCATCGAGACCATTGGCCCCACTGCCTTCTCGGGCCTGGCCGGGGCCCTGCGGCTGCTGGACCTGTCCCACAATCGCATCCGGAGGATTCCGAAGGACGCCCTGGGCAAGCTCAGTGCCAAGATACGCCTGTCCCACAACCCGCTGCACTGTGAGTGTGCCCTGCAGGAGGCCCTGTGGGAGCTGAAGCTGGACCCCGACTCGGTGGATGAGATGGCCTGCCACACGGCCGTGCAGGAGGAGTTCGTGGGGAAGCCTCTGGTCCAGGCGCTGGACTCGGGCGTCAGCTTCTGCAGCGTCCACCACAAGACCACCGACGTGGCCATGCTGGTCACCATGTTCGGCTGGTTCGCCATGGTCATTGCCTACGTGGTGTACTACGTGCGCCACAACCAGGAGGATGCCCGGCGGCACCTGGAGTACCTCAAGTCCCTGCCCAGTGCCCCCGTCCCCAAGGACCCCGTCAGCCCGGTGCCCTAGCACCTGCTTCAGGCGGACCCAGGCCCAGTGGCTGCCGTGGCTTTGGGAGCAGGTGGGTTCTGACTGAGGCTTCGCTCCCCCTCGAGGCGGGTGGTCACAGCCACTTTGTACAAACAGCGCTTTCACTGTTGTGTTTCCTCATGGCAGCGTCCTCAAGCCAGGCAGCATCACCACTGGACCCTGGGCGGACACGGAGACCAAAGCTTAGAGAATTGGACTGACTTGCCCACGACGGCGCAGCCGGGAAAGGATCCCATTGGGACTGCAACCCCGCGGGCCCATCATGACATTCCGTGTTCCTTCCGCGGTGTGGCCTCCCCCACGTGGAACCCGTGGGGCGTGGACGCATTCAGAGAGGAGGGTGTGCTCTCCACAGGAGTGAGAGGCCACGCGGAGGCCTGGATGCGGATTCACCTGCCGAAGGCGCCGAGTCTCCTGCTGGGGCACTGGCTTCCTTTGTTTGCCTTGTACTTTCCGGGAGCATCTGAACACAACCCCTTGTCCCAGAGCAAAACCACAGAGAGCAGGTTTTCCAGAGAGCTGAGTGGGATGCGCGGCTCTGACTGACCGCTCCACCTCTCGTCTGTTCTCAGATTGTCTGTTTAGAGGAACCCTCGTGCCAAAATTTCAGTCTAGTGAGAGAGGAAAGAACCTGGAAAGAAACCTGGTTAAGGTCCAGCGTAGACCCCGAGGGGCAGTGTCAGCAGCCAGACAGACCTGGTCCCACCCGCTTCCTGCCTCCCCTGCTGATCCTGTCTCAGAACCATCCGCTGGGGTCGCCACTGTGCCTTGCTTTTCTACTCTCTGATACCTAAAGCGGCTCCTTTTGTAAGGATGGGGGGACTGATGTTCGATGTTTCAAGGCCAACCACCGGGATGCTTCCTCTGCTCCAGCACCAGAAACTCTCTCTTTTCACCTTTGCTGCCAGGAATCTCAGAGAAAATTTAGTGCTCGATTTTCTTACCCATATTACTTCACCCTCTGGGTGGACATCACCTCCACCTGTATGTTTCTGATTTTTAATTTCACTTCTTACTTCCTTTTTGTAGGAGTGTTTATTTTTAAATTTCTTTTAATATATTTGGGGGGGCAAATAAGTGATAAGTGTAAATTGTTTATGGACTTAAAATATAAGGTATAGACGCTTCACTGAGCAGATGCTCTAAAATGATTACAAATCAAGGGTGATCTATGCTTGGAAAGTGTCATGTGTCTGGAAGCGGGAACCTGAGCTCATGCCTGGGGCAGTCGTGCCCCATCCTCGTGGCCTGCTGTGTCCTGACAGCTCGGCCACACGCTGGTTCCGAGATGTAGCGCGTGCGGGGTCTGACCTGTCAGCTATGCTGCGGCAGAGACTGGAGAAGCTCATCGGAACAAAGTCCTCATTTCTCAAAGTCCTCATTTCTCAATCTGCGTTAAAAAGAAACAGCCAACCGATGCCAAATACCGTCCCATGCCGCCTGCGCCTGTGTGCACGGGGGGTGGCGTGTGCAGGAACTGTCCAGGGCCAGCACGTGCAGCGTGCGTTGAGGGGGCCACTGTGGCGTAGAGGGTTTGGTGGGCATCGCTCTGCCGCCGTCCAGACGAGGAGCCGGCGGGAAGACATGCCCAGCGCGCAGAGGCAGGGTCCACACCCTGCTCACCTGCCCTCCCGCCGCACTGCCCGGGTGGTGCGGTGCTTGGAGGACGCCGACCCATACAGAAACCTGTGGGAACGATTGCGCTTCCAGTGAGAACTGGAACCAAGCGGCACCCTAGGGTGCAGGGTGCTGGCGTGGCGCCAGTGTGGCCCACATGGCACAGAGGGGGCCAGCACATGGCGGGTGTCCAGGTCCAATGTGCAGAGGAAGTAGGTGCCGGCAGAGCAGACGGCCCTGGGCTGTGGGGTTTCTGCAAAGAGCCTAGAACGCTCACGCTAAGGATGTGTGAGTCGGGGGCCAGGCGCGTCACCGGCTCTCTGTGGGGCGCAAGGGGACGCAGACTCCTTTGATAAATGCAGGAGCTCGCTGCCTGGCGGGTTTGCCTGGCAGACGTGACCCTAGGTCCATAGAAGAGTGTGGACCAAAGCCCGGGCGTGGACGGCAGGGCTCTGCCTCTGCCCTTGTGTCCTAAGGGTGCCGCCAGGCTCGCCTGCCACTTTGGGGGGCCTTCCCTGCTGCCAGGGACTCGTCATTTGCTCTTCCCCAGAATTGGCCCGGAGCCCGGATCCTACCCTAACAAGGCTCTTCAGGCAGGGCTGGGGCAGTGTGGGGGGCTCCTTCCCCTGCCCTGCCGGACTCCTGCTCAGCTCCTGCTGCCAGGAGGTGGGAGAGGACCCAGAGGATGCCAGAAGGCTCCTCTCCCTCTCCCTCTCCCGAGCCAGATCCCTAAGCTGCCACCTTCTGGGCCTTTCTGGGTCCCCCCAGGACCCAGGGGAAAGCACCTCCTTTCTAAGGAGAACCACAGAGCCCTCGACACTCTGGGATCCCGAAACTCCTTCTTGCTCTTTGGAGCCCCCTCCCTGGTGTCTGGATACCCTCCTGGGTGCATCTGTCCCCTCCCTGCCTCCACCCCTCCTTTCCTGTGGCCCGTCCCCTGCCAGGCCTGGGACCCATGGGGAGACTTGCTGACGGGGACAGTGGAGCCCCCGCAAGATGATGCCTGCCTGGGCCTAGCCCCGCCCTTCCTCACAGCCCACCCAGGAGCAGGGATACCCTGGACACAGGGCCCCCCATGGGTCCTCGGGCTGACTCAGCCCCTGCTCCCCACCCTGCACTGCCTGACGGAGGCTTCTAGATCTTCAGCAGCCGTTGGGACAGCCCCGCTCCAGCTTGGCATCCAGCAATGGTGACGAGCACGTGAAAAAGGGGATGTCTCAGTGGAGGTCCCAGCCTCATGGGATATGGGTGACCCTGGGCTTGTTGTCATGCAGGTAAGGGGCTCTCCTAGGAGCTTCAGGAGCACGGAGGGTCAGTGCCCGACCACAGTCTGACCCCATCTGCAAAGGCCCTTTGCCACGGAGGGCCACGAGTCACAGGTCTGGGATCGGGATGCCCCAGGGCCCTCACAGGAGGAGGAGGGGAGCCTGCAGACGGACCCTGGGGCTGCCCCCGCTCAGGGTCTGTGACTGGGTCTCCCCCACTTCGCAAGAGTGGCGATAGGGAGGGGTCATGTTTCTGGGGAGGCTTCAGGCAATTTCAAGGCCACAGGGAGGTGAGGGGCGGTGAGAGGCTCGTGGTACCCTCTGGGCCACCGGGCAGCCAGTATCTGTATCTGTATAAAATACATAGGCTCTGTGTGTAGCCAGGATCTTTGGCAGGGCCCAGGCTCGGCTTCCTGCTGCGCAAGTCCTGCAGCCTCACCTCTGGGTGCTCCACAGGCATCAAGGCAACCCCAGCCCCAACCCAACCCTAACCCCAACCCCAAACTCAACACAGTGCCGAACATAGCCCTAACCTCGACCCCAACACCACCCTAACATAACTCAAGCCCTAACCTCAACCCCAGCCCCAACCCTGGGAGAGGAGCCAGGGCCCACCACCTTTCCCCACACTCATGGCTTCTTGTCTGAGATTTGGGGTCCCCAGATGCCTGCCCAGTGGGGCCCTTGGGTAGTCCAGTTGTGGGAGATGGGCCGGAGGCTGGCTTAGCCACCAGCAGGACTGTCCAGATGTCCAGGGCCTGTCCCTGGGCTGGGAGACCACGGAGGGCAGGGAGGACAGGAGGCTCCAGCTCTCTCCCTGGGGGAGCACCAGGAGCCCCCTGCAGGCCCCGAGCCGGCTGCAGCGGGAGGGGCACAGGCTGGCAGCCGCCAGGGCCTTTGCATGGAGAGGGGCTGGGGGGCAGTGTGCTGGTAGTGTTGGGGGCGAAGTGGCCCTGGTGACGGGAATCTGGCCCTAAGACATCACCAGCCTCCTCCACAGGGGCCGTGAGCAGAAGGGAAGTGAGGACCCCCTCCCACCACAGAGCCGGAGCGCACAGGTGGCCTGCAGGGAGGAGGGTGACAGTTCTCACTGGACATGAGAGTGGGCACAAGCCCGGGTGTGTTTTCCCTCACTGACAGCGGCCAGGAGGCTCTGGCTCTGCCCAGGTCACCGGGCAGGAGATGGGGCGGGTCTGGGCTGAAGGCAGGGAGGGCCTGGCCGGCACCAGCCTCTCAGGTCCAGCTCTGCGTCTGGTTCCTTTCACGCTGGGGGCTGGGAATATGCGGTGTGCATGGGGCCGGCCACCTTGGACAGCTCCGGGTGGTCAGCAGGGAGACGGGCCCCGAAATCCCGGGCAGGAAGCGCGGGGAGCCAGGAGGCCACCTGCTTAGGAGTGCAGAGCAGGAGGCGTGGCCGGGTGCTAGGAGGCAGGTGGCCCGTCCTCCTCGTGGGCACAGGGGCGTGGCGCTGCCCCACCTGGCTCACGTCCTGTTCGCGGGGCCGTGGGCTCAGCACGCTGTTCCCTGCTCCTGCGCTGGTTCTCATGTCATTTCTGCCCCCAGCTGGGCACACTGGCACCAGACTTGGTGCTGAACCGAGTTACCTGGGGAGTGAGGCAGCTGTGCCGCTGGCCCAGACTGTGACAGAGGCGGAACATTCCGGACACGTGGCAGCTCCCAGCCGGTGTCTGGAGTTGTCTCTCCTGGAAGCTCCGTCTGAAGTCCGATTCTGTTGTGCTCTTGGCCATTCTGTGAACACCGAATACATCTTTTGCTCTGCTCAGCAGGTGAGATTCTGTTGTCTGCAACTCTGCAGCTTGTCCCACACCGCGAACCCGCCCCCTCCCTGCAGACCTCAAAGTTTGGCACAGCAGAGGGTCCTGTGAGTCCACAGCCGCGGCAGCCCTCGAGAGCGGCAGGGACCCATCCTGAGCGAGCCCTGCAGGGGCGCAGAGCCGGTTTGTACTGGCTCCAGCAGGCTCATGACAGCTGATTGTTAAATTTTTAGGCATTTTTGAGCCAGTTGACACCATGATGGTAGCTTGAAGTTGACCACGGCAGGAGTCTTCACACCAAGGAAATTGGCAAATGCTACCAGCCGGGACCCCCACCCTCCTGCCTCCGGAGGCTGTTGGTGCTCACCCATGCACCACTGCTGGGGGCTCTCCGTGTGGCCGCCTCCCAGTCCCGCAGGTCGAGCCTGCTCCCGAGCCTCGTTGGGTCCCACAGGGCCCCACCGGCTGTGCTTCCATCCCGCGTCCCTTCTGTCTGTCCCTGTGGCACTCACAGCCGGCCGGCACCTGGGGCTAATTCACAGGGTCCTCGAACAGGGATGTCCCATCCTGGGATCACTTGTCCTTTGCCAGCTGGGGCCCTCCGGAGAGGCCGCTCGCCACCCAGAGCCTGGGTCATCCAGGGACGGCAGGAGGAGTCCTCGCGGCTTCCATGACGCACCGACTGAGACTCAGAGTAAGAAGTTGGCGCCTCTGACCCTGACCAGCCATGTCGCACCCCCTGTGCCCCAGGCCACAGCAGTTCTTTCCCTAACGAGGCCTCTCCATGCTGGCGCCCTGTCCCTGGTGTGCCCGGATGTCTTCGAGGCTTCCTGGCTCCCGGGTGGAACTCGATGCTCCCGTCTCGTCTTTTCCCCTCCCACACTGGTCCCGGACGCAGCCCCTCCCCCAGGAGCCCTGATTCCCTCAGTGGGAGATGGCACTGGGGACTTCAGCCCAGATGCCATGGGCACTCCGTGTGGCCCTCGGCGTGGCCCTCGGCTGTCTGTGTGTGACGGGCCGCGTGGGCTCCCTCGAGCCTCCTGTTCAGACCTCGCTTCCCGACACCCAGGACACACCCAGCACCTCGGCTCCCAGGCACCCTCGAGTGGCTTCTGCTTTCACCTCCCTCTGCACGGCCATCTCTCTGGAGGGAAGACCAGGGCCCCCAGAGACGTCGGTGTCTTCATCCTGGGGGCTGTGACTATGTCGCCTTAGGTGGCAGAGGGACGCTGCAGCCGGGATTGAGTTAAGGACGCTGAGACGGGAGGTTGTCCTGGGTCCTCCAAGGGGACGCCCTGTTGTCTCAGGTGTGACAGGGGGCTGGGAGACGCACGTGGCTGCCTCTGGGGGGAGGGGGCCAGGCGGGGGGACAGGTCCTGTAGAAGCGGGGAAGGCAGGGACCGATGATCCCTGAGCCTCCAGCAGGCAGGCACCAGCCCTGCCAGCACCTCGGTCTTAGCCCTGTGAGACCGTGTCTGGCTCCTGACCTCAGAATTCTGGACTAATAAACGTGTTGTTCAGGCCACCGAGTTTGTGACAGCTTGTTACAGCAGCCACAGGACACTGACACGTCTCCCGCTGTGAGGGTCGCAGTGGTCAGAGCGGGCGGCCCTCGCACCCTGGGGTGCCCTCGACACCGACACTGAGTCTCCGTTCTTGGGCCTGGGTGACCTGGGGGCTGACAGCGCCTCTGTCTGCCTCTCCTTTCCTGCAGGACGGCAGTGTCCCCTTCTAGAGGTCCCTCGGAAGGGCGGCCTGGGCAGGAGGGGCAGAGGGGCGGTGTGGCACCACTGGCTTCTGGGACCCTCACTCGCACTCGGGTACATGCCATGCACATGCACACACATGATCATTCATACACATGCACACGCACACACATGCACACACACACACAGGTGTCCACTCTCACTGCACACACGCCAGGCACATGTCACCCCACTCGTGCCTGCTGAGGAAGCTCCAAGTAGGTGAGACTCGGACTCAGCCGGCAAAACCCGCAGCCTCATTGGCACCAGGAGGGGGAATCGCAGCAGTGACCCTCGGGGGGCTGGGGCGGGGCTGCCCACCCCAGGGTCAGCTGCAGCGGTGGTGCGTGGCCAGCCTTGTGTTTCAGGGGCACCTAATTCACTGTCGTGATGACAGCTGGCGCAGTCGGCCTGTTTCTGCCTTCAGATGAGACACCCGAGCCTTGAGGTCCAGGGGGGAGAGTGACGGCTCAGGGGCGGCGGGTCTGGGGCAGAGCTGGGCGGGATCGGCAGCTCCGACACGGGCCTGCACAGCCTCACTCCTGGGCCCGGGCCCTGCAGCGCTGTCACAACAAATAGCCGGGTCCCGTTTGAGCGCCAGACGGAGGAACGGCCTGTGTGTGTGGCAGAGCAGGGCTCTGGGTCTGTGACCATGGCAACGACACTACCCGGAGGCAGCAGGCGCCAGGCGTCCAGGACACCGTCAGAAGTGGCCACGTGTGGCTTTGGGTTGGCTGCGGGTTGGCTGCTCCCCAGGGTTCCGTGCGGAGGGCGGCGGCACGGCCACCCAGGCGGGACTTCGCTAACAAGGGACCGGCTGCTCACGGACAGGAGGGCGTTGGAGGGAGGCCACACACACGGCGGGGGCGCACCCTGGGACGAGGCAGAGAGTGGCCACGCTGCCCCTGCACAGCCTGGTCAGGACGCTGATTCCAGGGGCAACGCTGGCAGGCAGCCCTCGTGGAGTGGACTGAGCCCGAGGTGCTTAGGTGACCTCGAGGTCACTCGAGCTGGGAGAACCCAGCTGGGGTGGGGACCAGAGGACGCAGACAGGAGTGGCTACCCAAGAGTCCTCGCGGCCAGGGCCATGGCGTCGGAGAGGACAAGCCAGGAAAGTCCCCCAGGAAGAAGAGCCGCTATTTAGTGACGTGTGACTGCATGTTCACCCAAGCTGTGCTGTGGCGGGCGCTGCACCCAGATCACACTCAGGACGCTGCGGAGACGCCCCAACACTGCGCCAGGCCACTCGGACTCCAAGGGCCCAGCGTGGCCCAGGCCTATCCTCTCCCCCCCCCACATACAGTGGTCAGTGACGGCCCCTGCAGGCCTCTGTGCAGTCACCATGCCCGGACTTGCCCCAGGCTCTCGGGTTCAGGGGTCTGGGTGCCACGTGGGCCCAGACACGGGCTCCCGGCACAGCTGCTGGCATTGCCCCACCCAGGCCCCGCAAGGAGCCCGTCCATCTGCAGGAGCAGCTGGCGTGCTGGGCACCGGCCGGGGTGGCGGGATGGGGGCTGCATGGGGCGGGGGCGCGGCCAGCAAGCGGCTCTGCCTGGGTCAGCTGGACTCAGTCCCCGCCGGCTCCAGCACCGCTGGGCTTCGCTGCAGTCACCGGCAGGGTGATGGATCAAAGGCTGGGAACGGAGCCTCCAATCTCCCGCAGCTGCCCAGGGCCTGTGCGCCTCCAGAAGTCACTTTGATTCAGAGCCTGTCACTCTGGAAGTCACGGCAACTGGGACGAGGGTTGAGGTTTTCCGAGCGAGTCATTCCCTTTCCCATCACCAGAGACTCTGTCTCTGTCTCTGACCTCTGTCTCAAGGTGCAGCAGCCTCAGGGACAACGACCAGGGAGGGGACACTTCTGTCGCCAAGCGTGGCCCCGGGGATGCCAGCAGGACTCTGTTGCTGTTGTCACATTCGCCCGATGGCTGTGGCGTCACTTCCTGAGGGTACGTGTGTTTCCGACGCCTGGGCTCTGCGGAGGGCTGTCTGCAGCGCCCTGTGTCGCCGCCCGGGGGGCTGCGCGTTGGTGTTGGCGGGCGCATCTGCGCGCCTGGAGCGCCAACGCCAGAACGAACGAAGCCCTGGACGCGCCAGGAGCGTCACCATTTGTGCTGGTTTTCAACTTTACTGATTTAATTTTTAGCAACATGAGGTTGTATATTTCACAAATACATCCACTAAGTACCCTTCTTTTTCCACTTACGGTTTTTACCTTTAAACAGTTTTTCACCAAAGAGAAAATTCTATTCTAGAATCTTCTTATTTCCAACATTCGTAACATTAACTTTTCCAAAAATTACGCCAACCACAGGTTGATTTGTTTGCTGAGCATTTTAGTACAATTTAATACCCGGAGGCCACGTGCGCCTTGTTTTTACAAAGTGGTTTCACCTGTTAATTCTCCCAGCGGCTCCTGGGAGCCAGCACTCATTGAAAAGGGCTGCATCGAGATTTCGCCTGGAATCGCGTAAAAACGACAGGTTGACGCGGGAAGTTCTGACGCCGTTCGGATGCCAGTTTGAAGACTTGCTGGAAGTCTTCTGTGTCCTGCAGTCTGACCTTCCCGTGGCCCAGAGTCGGCTTCTAGGAGCGCAGGTGGCTGTGACTGGGCGCTTCCCCCGCACGAGGACTGCTGAGCTCTGCAGGCGGCACGGACGGCAAACGGCCACATGCCGCGGTGCCGACGGAGGGGACACGGAACAGCAGGTGCCGAATGACACTCGCCCAGGACAGAAATCAGACGGGTGGGCTGGGAAGCGACCCTAACGGGGCACAAGGGAGCGTTCTGGGGGGTGAAAGGGCTCTTCACCCTGAGAGAGGGACAGTTAGCTACGCGGGTGTGCGCGGTTGGCACGGTCACTGGGCTCACTAAGACCTGTGCATGTCAGTGTATGTAAAGTAAATCAAAATTAAATATGCAAAGATAAGAGCCCCAAATTAAAAGTAACACTTGAAAATCACAAAGCAACTGGCGGGCCTTGCTGAGACGCCCTTGCTCTCATTCCCAGTCGGTAGGACCACGGCGCAGGTGTGACAGATTTAGCCAAAGGCTCTCCTAATACGCGCCCATCTCTCCATTAACGAGAACCCCTCACTGGGCATCGATAAAGACGGACTTGTGTCCCCCAAGGTGCGGTGTTGAAGCCTGGAAGCCCAGTGTGAGGGCAGCGCCGTCGCCAGCCGGTGAGAGGCCTCCCCAGGAAACACATCCGGATCTGGGAGAAACGAGTGTCTGTTGCAAGCCCCGAGGTGGCGTTTGGTTGTAACGACCGGGCTGTCTCACGCAGCAATTGTGTGTTGCTGACAGGTCTGATTGCTCCTGGGTGGGCCCAGGTGCCCCATCAACACAAGGAAGACACAGGTGCACCTGGAACACGTGTTGTTTGTGTATGTGCATGTATGTGTACCTGCATGTGCATGTATATGTTTGTGTGTGTATGTGTATATGCACGCATGCATGTGTGTGGGCACATGTGTGCATGTGTTTGTGTGCATCTGTGTTTATACATATGTGCACAGGTGTGTATGTACATGTGTGTGCATGTGCATGTGTATATGCATTTATGCATATGTGCATTTGTATATGGGTGCACATGCATGTGTGTATGTGTTTATGTGTGCATATGTATATATGCATGCATACATGTGTACGTGGGAACACATGTGCATGTTTGTGTGCATATGTGCATGTTTTTATACATATGTATGTGTGCACGTGTTTTTATGTGTGTACGTGTGTGCACACATGCATGTGTGCATTTGTGTTTGTGTGTACATCTATGCATGTGTGTATGTGCATGTTTGTGTGTGCGTGTGTATACATGCACATGTGCATGTGTATGTACACATGTACATGTGTGTGCATGCATGTTTGTGTGTGCATGTGTATGCATGCATGTACGTGTGCATGTGTGTATGTGTGTGTGTACATGCATGTGTGCAGCTGGGGGCAAAAGTGTGTGCTGGCCATGGAGAGCTTAAGGAAAAAATCCAGCAGTCTCAGCACTGGTGAGCAATGACCTCAGTGAAAATAAAATTATTTTGTCAGCAATTGTCCATTTCCCAGGGAGGCGCAGGAGCAGGCGGGGCTGTGCCCGGGGTCTGCGCTCGCCAGGCTGCAGGCGGGAGGCCTGGGAGAGGGGACAGAGGCCAGGGCAGGTCGCGTCCAGGAAGACGGCCTCAAAGGAGCACGTCCATGGCGGCTGTGACTGCAGTGTCCTCACGCTGCTCACGGCAGTGAAGACCCCAACAGGCTTCCCAGGGACTCACAGAAGACGCCCGGCCCAGCGAGCTCCAGACTGTTCCGTGAGGCAGTCACCAGCAATCCCGAACAAGTGGCCACGGCGCCTCGCATGTAAACTCACAGGGCACAGCACACCGCTTGTAAACCTTTGTCAACAGAGACAAAAGCCAGAGCACGATCTCGGAAAGAGGTACATATTTTGAAGTTCTCTACATTTCACCTTCTGGTTTGTATTCAGAATTTTAAAAAATCTCCATGACAGGTTTCGGTTTCTCCCGTGTGTGTCCGGCCAGTGGCAGGGCGCCCTTTGGTGGTGGACGGGGCCAAGAGGGCGAGCAGGGCGGGCGCTCGGAGGCCCCGCTGTGCTCTCTGCCTGGGTGGCCTTCCCTTACCCCAGTGTGGGGTCCTGCCTCCGAGGGCACTTCTGGGGGTCCCACCAGTGGAGCGACCCCCAAGATGACCAGTCACTGGCCCCTGGGGCTGCCTCCCCAACGGGCCACTCTGGGCCCGACTCTCCCCCTTTCCTCCCGAGGCCTATGCCTACCGGCTGCACGGGCCCTCCTACAACCCCAGGAAAGCCATGGACCCCAGGTGGACCCCAAGAGACGTGGCTCCTCCTCCACACCCCTCAGGTAGGGTGGGAGACTGAGCTGACAAAACCCAGGCCAGTCAGTTGCCTCTGAGCTCCAGACGGATGGCACTATGCCAGTCTAAGTACATCCCATGTAATGTTGGGGATACACTGACACTGAAAAATAGTGCTCCCTGTTCTTCTGAAATTCGAATCTAAGTAGGCACCTTGCATTTTTACCTGGTATCCTTGGCCCACCCTCCTGGGGCAGCAGATCCAGGGCTGTCGCCATAACCCACCGGCCCAGAGACACCAGGACGCGAGGCTGGGGGCAGGGTCAGGCGGTGATGTCAAGCAACCCTTGAGCAGAGAAGTCAAGGACTTTCCGAGACGCGTCCTGGACTCCCCAGAGCCCAGCATCACGGCAGCCCCTGAGCAGAGTCTGCAGGGTGCCCGGAGGTCACTGCGACGTGATGTGCTCCCATCTGTCTCACACGCAGGTTTCCCAGTGGACCGGGCTGGTCTAGGCCACTCTGGGGCCCAGCGTTGGAAGCCAGTGTCAGCCTGCCCCACCCCCAGTGCTGCTGATGACACTGAGATAGGACGAGGGCTGGAGGGACAAGTGTCAGCAAGGCCACGTACATCCCAGGACAGCAGGTACAGGCCATGTGGACAGCAGGGACAGGCCCTCGTGGACAGCAGGGACAGGCCATGTGGACAGCAGGGACAGGCCCTCGTGGACAGCAGGGACAGGTCCCCGTGGACACCAGGGACAGGCCCCCGTGGACACCAGGGACAAGCCCCCGTGGACAGCAGGGACAGGCCCCCGTGGACAGCAGGGACAGGCCATGTGGACAGCAGGGACAGGCCCCCGTGGACAGCAGGGACAGGCCCCCGTGGACAGCAGGGACAGGGCCATGTGCACAGCAGGGACAGGCCCCGTGGACAGCAGGGACAGGCCATGTGGACAGCAGGACAGCTGCTCCACAACAAACCCCTCCCTAAACCAGCCCGGCCTCCCTCTCAAGGGTCCCGCCCCACACCCAAGTCACTTCCCCTCTGCCGACGCCGACTTCTCCGCACCTGGGGGTCACCAAGTCCTGTTGGTTCCGTGTCTTCCCGGCGTCCCCGACGGGATGGACGGAGGGAGGGGTGAGAACGACCCTCCCGTCCACCACCCTGGCCTCCCGGCTGTGCTCCACGGGCAAGCTGCGATCCTCTTTCCATGGAAGTTTCCTGTTCGGTATTGTTTCCATTTCGGGTTTTTGCATTTCTGTGTTTGAATGAATCTGGCTCTTAAACTTAGTCCCTTGTGTGGAGTTCTCCGATTTTGGAGTCAGATTATTTTATAAGGTGAAGTAGGAAGTTTCCCATCATTTCTTGCTGTGAAGGGTTTATCAAGACAACAATCTGTTTTTCAAAGTGCTAAAACTGCATAAATAATCATCCGAGCATTGACAGATTTGTTGGAGGTGACCTGACAATTTGGTTTTGATTTTCCCCGCACGGTGGCCTGTCTGGGCTTGCTAACTTCTGCCGCAGGAATGTTGATCACTGGTCTTTCCTAGAAACGTTCCCTTCGTTCCCATTTCTGAAATTTCCAGTATAATGTGCAATACTATTTTCTGACACATGTTTAATCTCAAGACTTCTATTGCATGCTTTGGGTTCTCAGCTTTTGTATTCGAGTAGCCTATTAGGTAGGTTGTCTAGAGGTGTGTGGATTCACCACCCGTAACATTTTTCTAATTTATCCCGAATGTGCTCTTCTTCCAAATCTCTTTATTAATAAATTGTGAGGGCATCACATATGCAGGAGAGTGTTTAGTTTTTTAAGAGTTTAAAGAATAAAACGAACACCCATGTACCCGCCGTGCAATCCGAGATGCAGAATGCTATGGGCCTCGGTCACAGATCATTAAGAGTTTTATTAATAACATGGAAACAGTGGAGCTGAAACCGCGTGTGGGCCTGGAGGTTGCAGCATGTGAAGCCTGTCCTGCCTTCGGCCTTCACCCTCTGTCCGCGGCCGGAGACAGGAAATGAAATCGGCCTAATCTGGCTGCCCTGCAAACCCTCCCGCCTGCCCCGCGGTCCTTGCTGTGCGGGATGGGCGGAGGCCCTCTCCCTGGTCCCCTGGCTGTGCGCACCCCAGGGCCTTCCCAGCCCAGCTTCCGGCATGGACACCTCCTCTGCCCGGTGGTGCTGCCCACCCTCCTCCACCAGGTCTGGGGGCGTCCCATCAGGCCCTGGGGTCCACCCAGCCAGGCAGGAGTCCTCGCGCCTAGTTCAGGGCCGGGCTCTAGATGCAGGAAGGGGCTGGTGAGCACTTGCCCAAGAGGGCATTCTGAGTGCCAACGGTCACCCATGAGGCCAGCGGCAGGGACCAGGAGGTGGCCGCCTGGAGCGTGGCCAGGGAGGCAGCCCGGGCCCAAGGACAGAGGTCCCCGTGGGTGGGGCCGTAGGGAGGGACACATGCCATGTCCAGGCTTGCAGTTCCTGACCTGACCCACCCTTAGTACATTGATGGGTAAACTGAGGCTGGAAGGGACGAGGCCCCTGTGGGGAGGTGGGCTCACTGCCCGGGCTGGTGACGGGGCCTGTGCTCACAAGTCACTGCTGAGTCCCCACAAGAAACACGAAGGAGCCGTGGCGCTTGTGTAAAGAGCACATAAATATATTTCCGTGTAGATGCAACACAATAAATACGCGGCCGTGGGCCCGTCTCCCGGCAGCACACCCGCTCTTGCTCCTGCGCCGCGACGGGTACTGCGGCTGACGCCGCGGGGATGTGCGCCCGAGCTCCGTAGTTTTGAGGTAAAACTTTAGGCTGAGATCCCTGCTGGACGCCAGGCTGGCGGGCTCTGTCTGCCGCCCGAAGGACACAGAGCCATTGAACGCGGCAGCCGGGCGCTCACCGGGTCTGTGGCTCTGGCACAGCCACCTGCCCGGGGCCACTGAACCCGACTTGGGGAGGGCGTGGAGGTGGACAGACGTCCCCGCTGGAACAAGGGCCACAGACGGCCCTGTCTGGACCCCGCCTGCTGCCCACAGGCTGCCCCAGGCTCAGCCCGCCAGGAGGTCCGAGGCCACCCGGGTAGGGAGTACTGGGGTCCTGCCAGGCCTTGTCACCCTGTTCCCAGCAGCCCGCGGCCCCTCAGCGCGTCCTCAGCCGCAGGACCCGGGACAGGGGCTCCTTGGCGCTGGAGTAGATGAGGTAGGAGCCGGCCGAGGTGTTGAAGGCCTCCCAGTCCCTGCAGCCGAAGGTGGGCAGGCTGTGCACGGCCACGAAGCCCTCGTAGCCCTGCCACCTGCGGGGACAAGCGTCGGCCCGTCTTCAACGCCACTTGCATATCGGTGCATTTTTGGCAAAAACCATGCCCCTTAGCACATGCGGACCGGGCCCTCCTTCCCCAGTCCTCTTCTTCAGAAATTTCTTGGCCATCTTTGAAAATTTACCCTTTCACGTGCATTTTGAAATTGTTTTGTCATGTTGAAAAGTCTACAGCAATAAATTCAAAGTCTAAAAGAAAATTGATGATTTTCCTAGTAAAAGTTAGATCATCAAAACTGCCCCGAGAGAGATGGAAACCTGCATCTCCCGTAACCATGGAGAGATAGAAATGCTGCTCGGGAGATGCTGGAACCGGGCCCCGCCGGGTGCGGCGGCGGCGGCGCCTGTGGTCCCAGCAGCACTCAGGGAGGCCGAGGCGGGAGGATCACTTGAGGCCAGGAGTTTGAGGTCACAGTGGGCTGTGATGATGCCACTGCACTCCAGCCAGGGCGACAGAGTGAGAGTCTGTCTCAAAAACTACATAAAAATAAAATAAATAAATAAAATTTAAAAAAAAGGTACCAGGCCCGGATGGTTTTATAACTGAATTTAACCTAGTCATCAAAAAAGAGGAGGAGAGAGAAGCCTGTTATTCAAGCTGTTCCAGTCCACGGGTGCGGACAGAAAACTGCAGTGGCACTTATGAGTCAGGCTTCACCTCACCCTGGGTAAAGGCAACGCCCCGAAAGAAAACCACGGACCATGTCATGTCCTGGTACGGAGGTGCAAATGTTAAAGACAAGTAGCTGGGAGCCAGCGGTGCACTGAATGGTTTCACATCGTCACCACGCGGCATCGGTTCCAAGAACGCAAGGAAATCGCTCATCCTAAATCATCACGTGGACAGAGCCGCGAAGAGCCACACACGCCGGCAAGTGCCCGTGGAGACCGTGACCCGGCGGGGGACACGCTCGCGCAGCCCCCGGCAGTGTCGTGTGGACAGCGGGGCTCGGACGTTCCCGTTCAACCTCAGCACGGCAGAGTGGCTGCCGTTACCGCCGCTATCCAAGACTGTTCTGGAATGTCTGGCTAGCTAAGCAAACTAAGTAAGCAATGAGAACATAAAAATTAAGGGGCAGAGTTGCCTTTATCCTCGGATGTGATTATGCTCCTAAATCCCAGGAGACTCTGCTCAAGAAAAGCAATCAGCATTGATGAGATAATCTGGTTAGCTGGCCACACACAGAACCGGACGGCTGTGCGAAGCCACCGCAAATGAAAATTTAAAGACCCTATTTATTCATTGTGACACTTGAACAACTAGAATAAATGGGACAAGAATGCCACAGTGTCTCTATGAGGAAAGTTAAGTGTCAGTAACTCTCGTGTCACCGTGTCCACGTAACCGCGTCCGCGCCAGAACCCACGGCTGCAAGTCAGCGCTGGGACTCTGGCGGCTAAGCCAGGGGCGTGGCCTCGGGAGACCACCTTGGCCCCACGGCCTGCGGCTCACTCTGAGCCTGTGGTCACCTGCAAAGAGGGGTGTGAGGGAGGATCCAGCCCCCGGCAGCCCTTTACCTGTAAATAATACTGTTCACCAAGAAGGTGTTTCCGTCAAAGGAGTTCGCAACCACCAGGAAGTAATCTTCTCCCACCGAGAAAAACTCCCAGTCCAGCGCGCTGTGGGGACAAGCGGGGGGACGTCAGGGCACAGAGCCAAGGCGTCGCCAGGGGACAGGGGGTGCGCTGGAGCCGACTCTCCTGGTTCCGGAAGTCGGGGCCGGGTCCCACCTCCGAGCCCGCCTGGGGCGGGGAGTCACACAGCGAGCCGGTCTATTCTGGGAAAATGCAGATCGGTTGTTCGCGTAAAAATACTTTTTAAAAAGTTTTGATTTTGGTAACACACACATAAAATTTGGCATTTCAATTTAAGTGCACACTAAGCACCTTCCCAGTGTTGTGCAACCATCACCGCGTCCGTCTCCAGAACCTGACGCCTTGCAAAACCGGAACCCTGTCCCCATTAAACATTAACCCCTCTGCCCAGGCCCCGGCCCCCACCACTCCACTGTCTCTGTGCGTCCGGCCACTGGGGGACCTCAGACGGCGGACCCACACAGTGTTTGTCCTTCTGTGACCGGCTGTCTCCCCGAGTCCCCTCCGTGTTGTGGAAGGTGCAGAATTCCGGTCCTTTCTCGGGCTGAACAACATCCCGCCGTGTGCACCCACTCGTCCGGCGCTGGGCGCTGGGGCTGTTTCCACCTCTTGGCCAGGTGCGTGGCCCTGCTGGCCACTGGGCTGCAGAGTCCGCTTTTGAGAGGTTAAACTAATCAGAGAGAAAGTTCCTGGCTCACAGCCCCTCTGAAGGCAAGAGCTTCAGGTCACAGCCGTGAGGTCACCCGCCTGGGAACCCTGACTGCCCCAGGATCAGGGGCCCGAGGCCCTGCGGACACACAGGTGCTCTCCTGCACATGGAAGCTGTTTCTTGCCCCAAACCGACGTGCTGTGTCCCATGTTAGCACACGGTGTTACGGGGTGGGGCCTTTTCACGGTGGAGGCCGCATTAATTCCGCTGTAGTGAGGCTGCATTCGAGAAACTTCAGTTAGATATACTTAAAAATGTACATCATTTTGTAAAAATCTAACTACTTTGTACTTAATAATCTCAAAAAGTGAAAACTATTTGTTAATTTTAAAGTTATCTAACCTTTTAATGACTCTGCTGTGTCTGCCTTTTGTTGGAAAGCATTTGCATATCCGGTTACAGCACGGAGGTCGCAGTTTCAGTTGACCCTCTAGACGGTATCCGTCATTTGTGACTTTAAGGGCGTCTTGATTCGGGTTAGGTGGGACAAATGCAGATATGCGGCAATAAGGGGTTGAAAAGCAAGCACGCATTTTCCGGACACGCTACGGAAGGCGTGGGTATCCTACTGCATTTTTCCACATTTCAGTTGGATCTTTGTTAGCATCAAACAATGACTTTAAAATGTCATCTCCTGAGAGCTCAACCAATTCCATCTGTAGTTCTTTAGGGGCCTTGGTGATACCAACTAGGTGGGGCTGAAATGCTAATTTGAGTGTGACGTCATGACTCTCAAAGTGACCTTTCACTGTGTTCTCCAATTAATAGGTCTGTAACAGCTGCGTCCTCTTCAAATGATCCACATACATCGTCCTGCTCATCAGTGACCTTTGCTAACTGGGGAAAATGTCCATCCAAAATTTCCCTTTTGAAGAAGTGTTTTGAACAAAGACAGCTTTTTTTTCAAAATGCTTGGACTTTTTGCCACATATCCTCTATAGACTGAGTTTTACCTTGCAAAGAAACACTCAGGTCGTTCTGATTTGACGTGACATCACACAGAAACGCTGCATTCCTATGGAAATCTTGTTTCAGTGATTCACACTGCTGATTCTGTCCTTCATAAAATTTAACTCTCTGTTCCCGCAGAGATAAAACCTTGGCTAACACCTGTCCCTGGGATGGCCGACGCACTTTAGAACGGTATGGCAAATCCGCACGGAATACCTCCTCCTTCAACCTCAGCGTGTCGGGAAACTGACGCCGTGTTGCCCTCGCAGGAATATAGTTAACGATAGTGACGACTTGTTGCTGAGTGTCACCGAGAACAGTAGCTTTAGCACAGAGACGTTGCTCGTGGGAGATGCCACGAAAGAATCGAGAGCACCCGCACCCGTTTATCTCGAAAGTTGTTGAAGACACCTCTTCCCGGGGTTCTGTTCGCAAGAGCGCCCAAAGCGAGTAACTCTTCTGTTATGACCCGAATGAAGCATAAAAACCGCGCTGAGTCAGTCGTATCAGCTGATTCATCCAAAGCGATTGAATAGTATGTATTTGCCTTTTGAAGTATTGCATGAAGTTCTGTTAAGCTGAAGGCGAATTCGTGCTGCCGAGCAGTGACAGTCCTCCCGGAAAGAGGCTTGTTTGTACTTCAAGGGCTACGGGGGTCTGAGCATCCTGCGACTTCGACGACGCATCCTTTCTCAGTTCCTGCATCACTGAGTTGCTTCCCCTTTCCCCGAGTACATGAGCTACTTTGTAAGTTGCTTTGGTGGCATCATTTCCAGGTCCTGGGGCTGCTTGAACGACCTGTCTTTGCTTTTGCTTTTCATCTTTTAATTTCTGCAATGTAACCTTTCGTACCTCTCTCTCTCATTTAAAACGTGTGTGGTCCTTATGAGTGTGCTATGATGCTGATGAGCATTGGATTTCTTTAATGTTGATATTTCAGTATCACAAAGCAAGCAAATCGTCTTATCTGTAGCAGAAATAAGATAGTAATTCCCAATCCTCGTTAAAAAATCTCTTTTCTTCCTTCAGCGCTTTCTTGGTCTTTGGATGTGATGGGCCGCTAAACAGACAGAATTAAAAATCCTGTCTAGCTGTGCAGCTACTCACAAACTCCGCTTAACACAGAAACGCAGCGCACTGTTGTCGAAAGCTGGCGACAGACTGGCGTACTCGACCCCGTAAACTCTGGCCGGCCGGCCCTGTGCAGTAGTGGCGCCAGTCAGGCGGGGGAAGTTGGAACTAATCACGTAGCACCCGTCAATTTAGCCCTATGGCTGACTAATGTTCTAACTGTGCCGGTCAATCTGGGAGGATCATTTCATTGAAATTTATTTTATTCTTTGGTATTTTAAATATGTTCATTTTAAAAACAAAAATATAAAAGACAAATAAGAATGTATTAATAAAAACGAAAGGATTTGTTCTGTAAAATTTGGATTCAGTCAAAAGGCTGCACTTAAGGACCTAGAAGGCACATGTGGCCTTAAGGCCACAGGGTCCCCTGGGCAAGAGCCTGGCCCAAGTGTGCCCAGGGGGTGTCTGTGCTCAGGACCGTGCAGCTCCGGGGACCTGGCAGATGGCGGCCCTGGACCCTGCTGCTCCGGGAGGCCGTCTGGGCTGTCAGCCGTCAGGCCCACCTCTTGTCTCTGCCTGACGCCTCTCTGATCACAGCAGGTCCCGTGCCCATTCCAGAGATGAGGAAACCGAGGCAGAAGCCATGCAGCAAGCGGGGACCAGGTGGAACCTCCTCGTGTGGCGGCCTCGGGCTATGGCCCGTCCCGGCAGCTGAGGCCCCTTGTGGCCGAGGCTCATATCTGGGTGCTTCCCAGTGGGGCATGGCAGGGGCGGTGGCCTCCAGCAGGTGCTCAGACAGGACCTCGGAGACGACGGAGTGGGGTTGGGGGGGCAGGACCACCCACTGGTCAGGACCCCCAGGGCCTCCACGGTGGTGGGCAGCGATTCGGCCCCACGGTGGTGCCCTCACTCGCTCACTGGGGGCTGGGCCGCACCCCCACCGCGTGCCCTGGTCTGGGCGTCAGTGCGATCCTTGCGCGAATTCCTCGCTGGAAATTGAGTTCTGAGCCCGCGGAAGACGAACCCCTGGCGACGTTTTCCTGCAAGATGGAGAAGGCGACTGTGGGCTGCACCGCAGCCGTCAGCGGCGGCTTTGGCTCGACGCCGAAGGAAGGACGGTGCCAGCAGAGGCTTCCTGTCCCTGCCCGCCATCCACACGGCACGTTCAGCTGCGCTGATTACGCCGACAGGAATGTGAAGTACGTGCTGCTTCTTCAGAATGGCACCTTGGTCAAAGGTGGAAACAACACAGACACTCGTCAAAGGACAAAGGGAAAGACAAAGTGACCCCCACGTGACGTCGCGCGGCTCAGCCACGGCGAGGAAGGAGGCGCAGACGCAGCTTCCGGCGCGGATGAGCCTTGGCAGCAGGACACCGACGACAGGAGCCGGACACAAACGGCCACTTACTGCACGACGTCACCTACACGGAATGTCCAGGACCAGGACACGCGCAGGGACGGAAAGGGGCTGGTGGCTGTGGGGGCCAGAGACAGGCAGTAGGGGTTGGGAACATTCTAGAACGTCTAGAACATTTGCGGGTTTACTAAAACCACCGAATTGTGACAAACACACAAACGCATCACACCGCGTGTGGACAGGTGGAGCCAGGATCGCGCACGGCCACCACACCACCCAGCGGCCCGGGGAAGGCTCCGCCGCGTGCTGCAGGGTGAGGCCGCGTCACGGCTCCCCGTGAGGTAGAAACGCTGGGATTGTGCCGCACGCGGAGTCCCGCTGTGGAGTCTTCTGACGTGACTGCCGCAGTAAGAGCTTGACGCTGATCGCTAAAGCCGCTTCAGTGCTCACTGAGTTCATCAGTGAACTGTTCCCACCACTGGCCGGCGGCACTTGGCCGCGGATGGCACAGGTGCGTCCACGTTTCCGTAGCTCCGCGGGTTCCCGGTTCCAAAGGCTCGCGCCTCGCTGTGTCCCGCCGGCCCCGTCTCCGCAGGCGCATTTCCCTCCACGGCTCAGCACAGCTCCTTCCCAGACCTGTTCGTTCCACGCTCCGCTCTAAGGGGCCCAAACCACGCGTCGTCCTCAGAGCCACTCTGGGCCGAGCTGAGCCCTGAGGACGTGGCTCTCGGGAGGTGACCGAGGCTGGTGTCCACCTCTCCCGCCGGCGGCTGGCCAGGGCCCCGGGCCTCCGAGCCGGGCTCCGCTGCTCACTCTTCTGCTTCCTCTCTATTCTGAGGGTCATTTTCTCTTTCTTAATTTTAAAAAATTATATGAGTAGCTTATCAGTAAGTTAGCATTGTACACGTTTGCAAATCAAGCGGTTCAGAAGTCGTGGGGCACAAATGCAAAGTTCTTCCTGACCTGTCCCTGGGTGGCCCTGCTGACTGGTGCGCCCCGGACCCACGAGGACCCAGGCGCCCTGCCTGTCCCCCAACACTGGGCCGTGCCACGTCGCTGGTCCCCACCTCGCTTCTTGCAGCTCATCCTGGAGATGTTTTCCCTCAAGGCGTCTAAACCTATTCATCTTTGCATCTAGAGCTGACGCGAGGCCCGGGGCTTGGGAGGGTTGTGAGCCGTTACCAAATGGAATGAGGAGTGCCCGAAACCACGGGGACCTGGGGAGGCCACTGCCGCACCCGGGCCCGGCACAAGCGCCGGGCTCCCGCTCTGAGCCACCGGGCTGTGGCCCTGGGATGCAAATGGGGCAGACGGCATCGCACTGCCCCTCGCAGACCTCCGAGCCCCACCCCAGAAGGAGCCCTGTGCAGGCCGCGACGGGCATGGGACCTGGGCACCCAGCATCCCAAATGCACATGACCTTCGGTGGCCTGCAGAGCCGGCCCCACATGGCACATACTGACCCAGCCTCCCTCCTCCCCACACACGCGCCTGTGTTCTGGGGTCCGGAGGAGGCCGACTCGGGGTAGAGGGAGTAACTGTGTCTGAAGCTGACCAGAGTGGGCCGGCTGTGGACGCAGGGTCCGGACACCCACCTGAGGCCCTGGACCTCACACCTGCCCCGTGACAAGCGGACAGCTGTGGCTCCTTGAGCCTCGGTTGCCCCCTCGGCCTGCACTGCCGGACGGAAGGAAGCATGTTCAGGACAAGCTACGCTCTGCGCACGGCGCCAGCTCTGGGAACCGAACACGAGGGGCTCAGGGTGGCGCCATCTGCTCTGGGCCGGTCTGTGCAGGGGACAGTGGGGAGGGAGGTGCCCACAGGGCGAGCGACGGTGGGGCCCAGACCAGCTCCGCCCCTCCCGCCAGCCCAGCCGCGGCCAGTACCTGCAGGTGGGGATGTCCTGGAACTTGACGAAGGTCTGCGCGGTCACGTTCAGCTCGTAGATGACGGAGTTGATGACATAGGAGTCATTCTGCACCTGCACCTCCGCGTCGTAGCTGTGGCTGTTGGCGACAGCCAGGAAGATCCTCTCCCCGATGTGGAAGACCTCCCAGTCCGCGGCGCCGAACGTCTGCACAGGAGAACGGGGAGGCCTGAGCGGACGGGACTCCTGGCACGCGCCCTGGCAAGGCCACCGGGAAGACACAGATCCCCACCATGGCCAAGCGGCCGCCGAGCTCCAGGCGCCAGACTCGCTGCCCCCGCCGGCCACCATTCCCTTCACGAGCGTTAGTGCCAACTGCGCCCGCGTTCCCGGAGACCATCTGTACCAAGTGCTTCTTAGCACTCCATGCCCGCCCCACCCAGTGGCCCAGTGCTACGGCCTCGTCTGCTCTGCCACCTCCTCCAGGGAGTCCACCCTGATGTCTCCAGTCCCGGCTACAAAGACAGAAGCACCGTAGAGGCCCCTTCGTGTTTCCTACCACACATTTTCCCCGGCTTTGACCCCGCAGAGTCCCGTCCCTGGGCTCCTGTGCTGCTTGTTCTTCCATAATCACTCATCACGCTGACGGGCTCGGGGTACACTTTCATCCCAGTGTGACCTGCGGAGCCGTTGCCACCCCCCTGGGGCTGCACGTGGGGCCCACGAGGGGGAAGTTTGTGTCCAGCACCTCGGGATGAGGGTGGTGGGGATTCAGCCCTGGGTTGAGCACAGAGGAGAGAGGACCCGGGGCAGGAATGCAAGACATACTTTCCCGGAAAACAGGGGCAGCGGGGAGAGGGGCCCCGGCAGGCTGCGCGGTGGGCAAACGCTCTCTGGGGAGCCCCGGTGCTGGGGCTCAGCCCCCACCCCAGCAGAAGGGGGTCAGTGCCGCCGGGCCCCCCAGGCTGGTGGGGCCGCGAAACTCGGGGCGACATTTTCGTTCTGCACTTTCAGCTTCTGTCACTGGTGGAGAAACTGATCTTCCCCCGACCTTCCTGCCCACAACGGTTCTAAACTCCGGGTGAAACCCTGAGAAAACACACTCCACTGTTTCAAGGCCAAGCGGGCCAAAGGGGAGGGGTGCGGCCCTGGAAGGAAGAGAACCACGCTGCGTGGGGCTGTTTTCTGACTTTCCCTCCGAGGATGCTCCAGCCCACGTGGCGCATGCGCCGTGGCTCTCAGGGAAAGCAGCGGTGGGCGTGGCCAGAGGAGTCAGAGCAGGGTCTGGGGCCTCAGGAGTGGCCATGAATTGAAGGGGAGCATCCTAGAAAGGAGGGAACCATGAGAGGGGATTCATAACATCCCATATTGACGCCTCTCACGTGCTTGTCTAACTCTGGAATTATGTGCACGGTTATGACTTGAAACATGTGCACAGAACCAAACAGCTGAGAGACTCAAGGAACTGACCAGCGGTTTAGACAGCTGCCCCCGCGGGCACAGGGTTAGCTTGTGCCTCCCTCACCTGCCTGTCTCGGGATAAAGCCAAGGGCTGGGTTCCACCCAGATCCCCGTGGTGTGGACAGGGGCTGAGGCTCGGGGTGCAGGGATGCCGAAGCCACACAGCAGGTGAGAGCCCTCAGGACCCGGCTGCTTTCGCAGAGGCCAGAGGCAGGCCACGCCTGAGCCGTCCCAGGTCGTCCTGGCTGAGGACAGAGCAGGTCACGCTGTGGGTCGGGGCTGGGATGGGCCAATTGTGTCTCTTGCTGGCTTCACCCCGCGCCCAGAGACAGCCTCCTGCTTGAGGGGCACCCGCATCACCCAGACGACGTGGGAAGTGGCCCCGAGAGCCACGTGTGGCAGCAACCACAGGGGATGTTTTCTATTTGCATGAAGAGGCAAAGGTCCGGCTCCCACACCCCGGGCCTGCTGTGCCCTGCCCTTCGGACGTAGGTCAGTTAACCTACTTCGCTTGTAAATTCGGGACGGAGCTGCCCAGGAGTCCTTGGCCTCCCTGCCTGTCGCGGTGCCAGGCTGGCAGCAGGTGTGCGCTCAGTGAATAGGAACAAAGCTCTGGGCCAAACCGAAAGGTGTTTTCTCCATGCCCAGCAGAGGGCGCCGTTGCCCGCCTGAGCCCAGAGCACCTGGGCCGCAGGTGAGGACGCGGCGCTGCGGTCACTGAGCAAGGTCCCAGGCCACAGTAGTCCCAAGGAGCACACATAGGTGGGCTTAAGGCAAACAAATAACATGCACCAGGACAAGGACAAGGGACCAGGACACCTGGCAGTCACTGGACCCCCGGCGTGGCCAGGAGCTGCCTGAAGATTGGCACGTCCCCTCCTCACACAGCTAGCAGGTGTGACTTCCTGTCTGCTGGGGAACAGCACCCAGGGCCAGCCCACGTCCTCCGAGGGGCCCATGGGACCTCCCGCAGCCTCCCTCTGTGGCGGCTGCGCTGAGTGCAACTGTTGAACGCCCACACGGGTGCACGGTTGCACACACGCCGGTTCCGACTCAGCAGGAAAGGAACCGGAGCCGTCAAACCGTTCAGTCAAGGCTCTTCCCATGTGCCAAGGAAACCCCCAGTAGGCAATCACGCGTGTGCACCCCCTGTACACATGCCTGCACACAGCTGCAAGCACACACGCAAACATGAACGTGCACTGTACATGCACATGTATATACATACGTACACACATGCGTTTGCACATGCACATACACGTGCACACCTACACACATGTATATACATGCATAAATGTATTGCACATGTACATATACACACATATACATGCATGTACACAGGCACACACATGCCCCCACCTGCATGACCACAGGTGGCCCCCAGATGGCCAGGGCTTCCTTCCCGCTGCGAGCTGTTCGTGCCGCAGTCACTCGCTCACCGCTCACGGTGCTCACGCAGGCCCAGGGTGGCTCTCGGAGCCTGCAGCTCGCTCTCCAGGGAAAGCCCGTGCGTGCCTGCCCTGTTGCCAGCTCGCCGGGCTCTGGGCCATGAGGGCCGACTGTGTGTGGCGTCCAGCCAGGCGCTGCGCCTTGGCAATGGGTGAGGTGTCCTCCCTGCCCCAAGGGGACCCAGAGTGGAGGGCCCAGCAGCGGGGGCCGTGGAGGGTCTGTGTGGGCCTTGGGGAGCACAGGAGGAGAGGATGCATGGAGGAGGGGTGAGGCGGGGAGGGCATCCAGGCACAAGGAGCCACAGTGCAAACAGTGCAGAGGGTCAAGGGAGTAGGGAGAAGGGCAGGTGGGCATGGCCTGGGCTCCACCCAGAGGGCCTGGGGGCCTACAGGAAGCTTCTGAGCAGGGGCAGGAGGTGGTCAGATGTACCTGGACGGCTCCGAAACCCACAGGAGCTGGAAGGTGTCAGGAGAGAGGTGAGCAAGTGCCATGTGAGGTAGCGTGTCCCAGCCCCAAGGGGGAAGGGGCCAGGTACCTGGAGACAAGGGTTCCAGGGGCCCCTCAGAAGACCTGACGCTTCCCAAGGGCGTGAGGGGCTCAGGCTGTGTGAGCCGGGGGGATGGGGAGCTCCCCTGGAACAGAGATTCCGGGTCCTGAGTCTCATGTGGCCTGCAGTGCCCCAGAACTCCAGGGCAGGGGGCTGCGCCCACTTTTGGGGCTAGCGGGAGGCAGACGTCAGCTGCATTTCGACTGTACCCGAGGCTGTGAGGACCAAGAGTCGGCTGCGAGCTGCAGCAGGGTGGGGGGCGAGGCCTTCCCAGGCCATAGGGTTGGCAGCTCCGGGCTGGAGGGAGCGGGTGGCACAGGACTGGGGGGCCTGGCGGGTGGCCGGAGCTGGCTGGCAGGCAGCTCACATCCCTCCTCTGTTCCCCGATTTAGCAAATATAGGGTGCCCGTGCAATCTGAATCTCGGCTAACAACGAATGGTGGTTCAGTCTGTGTGAACCCATGCGATGCTTGGGACATACTTTTACTAAACAGCTACTCCCTACTCATCAGAAGCTGGCTGGAGGCTGGCAGAGACCCATGTGGGCAACACCAGCTCATGGTCCCAGTTCTCAGCTGGCCAGGTCCATGTCTGGCCGGCCACAGGCTGCAAGGATCCCTCCTCCCCATGCCAGGGGACTCACACAGGAGGGGAAAGCACACGCCCTGCCAAGCCTGCCTGCACCGGAGCCGAGGCGGCAGGCACCTGCTGGGCCAGGCTGGTCCCTCCCTCCGACGGAGTTCCCCTGGAGCCCTGCCCTGCTGCCCCTGGCACGGCGCCCAGCAGGCTCGGGAGCACCTCGCTGGGGCAATGGCACTTCGGGGACTTGGCAGCCAGGAGCACCTGGAGACCCGACAGCTCCCTGGAGGGCGGGTGGGCGCCCGGTAATCGGCAGATTAGCTGCTGGGCAGAGTGGCCCCTGGGTTCCAGTTCGATGGGGCAAGGAAGGAGGGCGCCTCTGTGGCTGGGCTGTCTGGGGGAGGCGGGAGGTGGGAGGCACCAGCAGGGGAAGGCAAGCAGCCCCCAAGGGCCCTGCCTCACTGTGGGCAGTCCCGGGGGCTCAGCGTACTGCCCAGCAGATCCTCCACACCTGACACCTCGCCAGCTGTCGGGGCCACCGCCAGCTCTGAGTCACCGAACATGGAGCGGCCTTTATGGGGCCCCTACCCAGGCTCCGCCCTGACCTTTCCAACCCCCGAGGGATGCTCTTACACCACACCCATGTCACAGCTCTGGAGACTGAGACTCGGAGGTGCATGCGGCCAGCTCTCACGATGGCAGTGGGCTCCTGCCTGTCTGTCTGACCACCCAGCCGCTGCCTGTCCCCAAGACTGTACTCACCGTGGCTCTGCCCAGGGCATCTCTACCCCTGCCGCTGCCACGAAAAGCAAGTGTGCACACGCATGTGTGTGTGTATGTGTGTGTCCATGTGTTGGGGCGCAGCTGTGACAAGCGGGCCCTGCTCATGTGGCTGTTGCTATCCTTGTCACCATCCCACAAGCCCTTTATGACAATTCCACAACCGCAAAGACGTGACAGCTCCAAGACTTTCCGAAGTTTGCAGCAAACTCACTCAGAAGCAAAATCCATTTTGAAACTGCCATGTCACAACCACGAACATGGGCCCCACACCCATCATGGGCAGGGGTCTCGGCACCCAGAGGCTGGGTTTCCGGGGACAGAGCTCGGTCCTCCCTTGGACCAAGCTGGGGAGGCCCAGTCACTGGAGACTCGGTCTCTCCCCTGGAGGAAAGTTCTGAGGTTCCTGGTGGGATGGACAGAGGCTCCGGGGCTGGGGCAGAGGAACGGGGTGCTGACTCTGTCTCCCCAGGGTGGCGGCCAGACCCACTCACACCGGCAGACCGCCAAATCCCGCATGCCCCATCCGTCCTTTGAACCACTGGAAGCCCGAGCGATCAGCGCTCCTGGGAGCAGGGGAGGCCTGTGTGCACAGCCACGCAGCCACCTGCCCCACCCCCACGGCCCTTCCAGAAGGGGCTCTCCACGGCACACACGCGTGCTCAAAGCATCTCGGCTTTGCCTGCTTCAAAGCTCATGCCCGTGAACGATGCTGCAAAACTCAAAGCAAACAGTAAACAAATTAAGACACCCCCAGGCCCTAAAAGGATCTAAACACAATGTGGAACATGTTGGCAAAACATGAAAGTGGACGTTTGTGGGTTGTGGGGAATTACTGAGAGAAGGCGGCCGCGGTGGCAGGTTCGGGGTAGCCCACTGCTGAGTGCGAGGTCCCAGCCGCCGGCCCGGGGCCTGCTGCAGGCCCTCCCAGGACGCCGCCGACAGCGGTGCTCTCTGTCCTCCGTGTCCTGCTCCCGCCCCAATCTTCCGGATGTCCCTTTCAGGAGGCGTCACCCACCCCGTGGGCCTGCTCCCCTCGGGCTGCACAGACCAGCCCTCCCCTTTCTGTGCCTTTGCTGCTGGCCCCCTTCTGAGGACGCCCGAGTGTGTCCAGGACCTGGGCCAGGTGCAGACCGGAGCTGCCCGTCTCCACCAATGTAACCCAGGACAGAAGCCCTGTTTATCCACACACGCGTCCCGACTGCCTTCCAGAACACACTAAGATCAGCAGAGCTCAGCGGCTTGTCCCCATGTCAGAGCCGCAGTCTGTGGAGGGGCCACATCAGCAGGTACAGGACACCTGCCTGGAAATTCAGGCTCCACCTGCGGTGCCGGCAGGCGGTGGGCGCTAGTGTGCATGCAAGGACACCCAGGGACAAGCTGGCTCCTTGCTTCCCACCATGCCCTCAGCCAGGACCCTCCACTTCTGAGCCTCAGTTTTTGCATCTGCGAAATGGGTCTGAGGTGGAATCACCAACCATATGGGCTTGTGTGGCCACAGACCTTCCAGAAACTTCTGAAAGGCTTTTCAAACAGGAAAACCAGAAAGGCGCCCTCGGAAATTCCAGCAGTTCCAGGAGGCGGCTGTAGGCAATGGAGAGAGCCCTGCCCCAAACACAGGGCAGGGCCAGGGCTGCTGGGCCTTGCTCGCTGGGAGCCCGGGTCTGCCTGCACCCAGCCCAGTGGGAGCCGAGGGCGACTGTCCCCGCAGGGAGTCCTGCAGGAGGCACCCTGACCCCTGGCGGGCTGTCCAAGCCTCTCCGCGCCCCACCGTGCGATCATGGGGCGAAGACGGGCCCCACCTCCGCCCCAGCCCAGCGCCGGGTCCCAGAGGGACCCGGCTTCGGCCCTGGTTACCCGGCGAGCCCCCGCCAGCGCCAGTGTCGTCCGGGCTTTCCTGGGGTCACTGCACAGGGCCAAGGCCCCGGCCGTGAGCGTGGTCTCAACCTCAGGACCACATCGTGCCACCCGGGACAACCCGCCGCCGGGAACAGCCTCCCCTCCCGGGGTTAAAGTCACAGCTGCACCCGCTGCCTTCCCGGGGGTGACCCGCGACCCGTTCCTGGCCGGCCACTGCGCGTCCAGCCACCCATACAGCCGACCCCTCCCGGAGGAAGCCCGCACGGCTCTGCACGTAAGAGCGCAAGCGCGAGAGAACGCCAGGACGTAAGAACGTAAGGGCGTAAGGACGAGAGCGGGAACGTAAGAACGTGAGTACGTAAGAGCCCCTCCCAGCCCCTCCTACCTCCCAGGCACGGGGTCGCGCCTGCGCCCTGGGCGCCTCTTTCCCGCCCACCCGGCCCCGCAGGCCCCAGACGCGGCCACTGTCCCCGCGATCCCACCTGCCGCCTGCTCACCTGTGCCTGCCGCTCACACCTGCCGCAGCTCCTCCCAGGCCCTCCCTGCCCCGCCCGGTTGCTCTCTGGGATAGACATTGGTTCCCATTCTGGAACTTTCCTGTCGGCACCTTCGCTGGAGCCGCTACTTCCCTTCCCCGTGGCTCCGGCGGGATTTTGGATGCGGCCCCAGGCCTCCGCCTCTCCGTGGGGACGCCCGGGGAGGAACCGTGCTGTGTCCCGGGCACAGCCCGCCGCGCCTGCCGCAGGTGCTTGGAGGGACCGGTCTCCTTTCAGAACAGCCTCCGGCCCTGCGGCTGCTCCCCGGCGACACGTCACGGCCGCCCTGACCTGCCGATCCGTGCGCTCCCGGTGTGCCGGGCCCAGGTGCGGGAGCCTCGAGCCGGCAGAGCACACGTTCACGTTGGGGCTCCGGTGACCCCAAGGACACGCGGTTAATACAGAGCCCGCGTCCCCACCTGGCCTGCCGTCAGCCTGACCCCGTGCTCCGCACCAGCCCAGCTCCGCGGCCTCCACCACCGCACCGTGCGTCCTTCGGTCAAGGCCCGCCTCGGGTCCCGGCCTCACAGGCCTGAGTCTAACTCCAGGTCAATGATTCAGGCGTCAGGTGGGCAGTCCCCCTGAGCCACTCGGCCAGGTAACCCATGCGGGACACGCCCGCACCCTCTTTCTAATTGGCTTTCTGCGCACGAGCGCATTGCTACCAGCCAAGACGCCGTGTCACTCCCCAGAGGCTCAGGGTCCACCTGCACCACGGCCAGAGAATGTGCACGGAGGGTGACATAAGGAACTTGAGTGCCACTCCAGCCTGTGGCTCGCCAGCCAAGCCGCGGGCTGTGCCGCCTGCGCCCAAATCCCAGCTCCGCCAGGAGCAAGCTGCTGCCCCTCCCTCATGTGTCCTCACGTGTCACAGAGCCTAGTGGCAGCGCCGGCTTCACAGGGCGGCTGTAAGGATGAAGTGGGAGAAAGCGGGCAGAGCTCTCCGAGGGCACTTTACAGAGTCGCTGCTCAGCAAACACCAGCTGCTGGCCCTGCCACCTCCCGAGGCCATCACAGATGCTGATGGTGAAGGACTCTGGCTGCCCCAACCCTGCTGACCTCCCCGTGCCAGGCGCTTAGGGTCACCCTGCTCCCCCGGCTCGCGGGTATGCTCACCCCTTCCGTACAGCGCTCAAGGGCTCCCGGCGTGTCCCCCTGGCCCAGCAGCCTCCTTTCCTGCCCACCAGCCCGTCCTTAAAGTCACTAGAGTGCGGCCCTGTGGGCCCTGCACTGGTGGCATCACATTTCCTTGCACCCTTTGGCTCTGGGCGGTGGCCCCACCTTCCCTGGCACCTACTCTCCTGCGTCCCCACTACCGCCTGTGACCCTAAGGGCAGGGGTGGTCCCGGGTGCTGCTGTGCCCCCAGCCTCCCGGCGGCCACGCATACTGGGGCAGGAGAGGGTTGGTGACGCCCACCGTCTCCTAAGCCGAGCTCACTCTGCCAGGATGGTGGGTGCTCCAGGAACCGGGGACTCCAGAACTTCTCTTTCCTTCCTGTGTTTTGCAACTCACCCCCTCAGTGACCTGCAGGTCTGCTCTGATGAGATGCACGTGTGGAATGTTCTAGAAAGTCATTCCAGCCACAGAGCCCCACCCACCCCTCCGCAGAGCCTCTTGTCTAAACACAGGGCGGCTCGGCAGAGCCCTGGCTGCTCGTCCCATTTTCCTGGAGACCCTGCAGGAGGTCTGGGCATCAGCCTCCGTGGCTGCCTCCCCAATGCTGTCTCCTCCCGGGGGTGGCGTCCCCGCCCCTGCACGAGCCTCTCGGGCGCAGCTCACTCAGTAAGAGTGGCCCGGGTGCATCTCCCTGCCCCAGGGCACAGAGGGCCCTGAGGACATTTCTGCCAACCGACGAGGCCCCAGGTCAGTGAGCACAAAAGTTTCCGGAAGGACACAGGGAAGACTGAGTCTCGTGTGGGCAGCGGCATCTCTATTTTGAAAGGGTGCTCACTTCCAGCACACAGATAGGGAACATTGCCCCGAGGCCCCCCGACAGGCCAGCAAAGTGCAGGGTGCCCAGGACACGCCCAGCCCACCTGAGCCCACCTTCTCACCTCCCACCCCAGCCCCTCACACATCCCCCAGGCAAAGGCCTCTGAGCTGTCCCCTCTGGGAACCCAGGCTCTCGCAGAGACAGCCCTCGCCTGGCCCCCGGCAGATGTGCCCCTGCCATGCCCCGCCCAGCACCTCTGCGTCCCCCCCCCCCGCCCCCGTTCCTGTCACACTGGCCTGGGGCCACCTGGTTCACTGTCCTGCCCTCGGCAAAGGCCAGGTCAATAGGCTGCCACCCCCACGCAGAGCCTCACAGGCCCAGGTGACCTGAGGGTCCCTCTAAGCCAGAGGGGAGCAAGAGCTGCCCTGGCCCCCACACTGCCCAGGTTGGAGCCACCCACACTGGGATCAGACCGCGGAGCTCCTTGGGGCACCACGAGGCCCAGAGCTGCTGCTGGGTGCAGAAAAGTCCCGGGCAGGGCAGGGGCAGAGCCAGCACACCCTGCCCTTGTTCCTGGGCGCCCGGGCTGTCCCCAGGGAATACCGGCAGCTGTGGCAGGCAGCTGAGGTCCTCCAGCCTGGGAGGGAGCCGCACCTGCGCCGTCCAGCCGGGACAGGACCTTGGCCTCGGGATGGAGAATCCAGAGCCACACCCGCTGGCTGGCTGTGCCCCCTGCCCATGCCACCTGTCCCAGCTGACGCTCGCTGCAGACGGGAGACAGTGGGGACGGAGGACGGGGCCGTGTGCTTCCTTACCGGGAAGGACTGGAAGAGCTGGAAGGAGCCCAGCAGCCAGACGTAGAGGCGCGAGTGCACCCGGGTGGACGTGCCGTTGAAGGTGTTGGCCACCGCCAGGAACGAGTAGGGCCCCACGGTGAAGAACTCCCAGTCGTAGGCGCCGGACGTGGGGATGGTCTGGTTGGTCTCAAAGAGGCGGGTCTCCGGGTTCCACTTGTAGATGACGCTGTCGATGTTGTGGTTGTCACCTGGAACCCAGGGCTGCGTCGGGGAGGGGACACAGACTTCCTCGGCCCCACCATGACCCCCAGGAACCAGAGCCCACCCGACAGCCCTGCCCGAGTCCCTCACAGACCAATGATGAGCACACCGCCCGGGACATGCCCTGCCCACCCTGAGCTCCACCTCTCACCTCCCACCCCAGCCCCCCTACGGGACCCCCAATCCTGGGCCCTCATAGCACACTCGCAAGTGAACTCTCTCAGCAGCCCTAGCGCCTTCAGACGGCTCCGCACCCCCACCGTGGCCTGCTGGTGTGGAGCAGGTGGGACCCCACTGTGTCCCCAGCCACATTGCCACCCTTCCGGGGGGTCCCCTTGCCTCTCGCCCTCTCCCCAGGTCAGACCCTCCCACATGCCGTTTGCATGGCAATCTGCGGGGGCCCTCCCTGCAGGGGGCTCTCCCGTGGGGTGTACTGGTTGTTGGCCTCACTGGGGGCTGTACATGCAGGCCAGGGCTGAGCCAGAGCAGAGGTGCCCTTGCCGGGCGGGCTACCCCCTCAGACCCAGTCCAGCCCCCCGGGCTCCAGAACGGGAAGGACTGGCTGGTGGCCCCTCAGGGCAGTGGTCTGACCCAGAACCGGGCCTCCAGCCCTCCTGGGCCCGCACCCCCTGCTGGCCGGCATGCTGAGCTTGTGTTCAGAACGGCTGAGCCTGTTCTCCGGGAAACAAGGTCACTGACAACATCTCCAGACCCACGTCCCTCTCTGCCCACCGGCGCCCATCCCTGCCAGCACTCCCGTGACCGCCCCGCCGGCTGCTCGGGTACCTGACCTCCTCGTGGTGTGGGCCAGACTCCCACACTGGGAGGGGGACACCAGCAGGCAGAGTCTGTGCCAGGACTCGGGGCCTGTGTTTCCGGGGCAGCTGCCCTGCAGGCAGGTCCCTCACGGGACAGTCGCCACCTTCCTTCCCAGATGGGTGGTGGGGAGGGGGTGCCGCGTGCCCTCACACACAACTGTCGGCTGAGCCCAGGAAGCGGGTGTGACTCGTTATTTTCGATGAGATAAAAATTCACCCTGCACGCAGGCCTACTCCACCCTGGAAAGGCTTCCTTCCGGGTCGAAGGCCGCACCTGCCCTACCTTCCCGGTGGTTGGCCACCGCCAGGAAGTGCTCCCCGTGCACCTCGAAGGCCTCCCAGTCCCGGGCGCTGTGGGTGGCGATCCGCTGGTACGGGGCGAACTTCAGCTTTCTGTGGCTCCACTTGTAGATGACGGAGAACTCCTGCCCCTTCTCGTCGGGCTCGAAGTTGGCCACAGCCAGGAAGATCTGAAAGACAGGGAGCAGGGCGGCTCGCTCGGGCTCGGGGCGGGGCTGGCGTGGGCGCGAGAACGTCGGCGTCTCCCTGCAAGTGCGCGCTCCGTCTCGGTGGTGCAGGGGCCGGGCCGAGTCCGCCCTCCAGCACCAACCGCTGCGGGCGGGGGCTGGGGGGAGCCGGTGGCAGCTCCCAGATCTGGTCGTGATGTCCTTTAAAAACGTTCCTATATGTTAGCCCATTATTTCCACTTCCGTCACCATTTAAAGGCACGAAACGATATAAAACAAAAAAAACTCCCAAACTTAGGAAAAGTTTCATGCACAAAAGTGTTCTCATGGCGTGATGAGTAGGAAAAAAACCCCTTAATGACCTGCTCTCCTCGTCGTGCCAGGCTGGCCAAGGTGCCAAACATGGGAACCACGTAACGCTGCAGCCGTGTGACGTGACCAGGTCTCGCTGTGGCAGTTGTGTGATTACACGGGACAGCGCGGCGTCTGGTTCACACACGGCGTGCACAGGCAGGTGAAGCCATGTATTTGCTTAGGGGATGAAACCGATATTTTCCTCCTTGTTTTTCTGAATTTCCCAATTTTTCTTTGATGTAGAGTTAGCATTTTTTATAATGAAAAAATAAAAATTGGTCAGGCACGATGGCTCATGCCTATAATCCTAACATTTTGGGAGGCCAAGGCAGGAGGATTGCTTGAGCCTAGGAGTTTAAGACCAGCCTGGGCAACATCACAAGACCCCATCTCAACAAAAGTATAATAAAAATATTAGCCAGGCGTGGTGTACACCTGTAGTCCCAGCTACTCGGGAGGCTGAGGCAGGAGGATCCCTCAAGCCCAGGAGTCTGAGGTTGCTGTGAGCTAGAATGATGCCACCGCACTCTAGCCAGGGCAACAGAACAAGACCCTGTCTTCAAAAAAAAATAAAAAATAAAATAAAAACTTCAAAATGTCAACAATACTCCCCACCCAAAAAAAGTGGTTCATTCCCCACACGACGTGGACACAGCAGGGGCGTGGCGGGTGTGAGTGGCGGGTACGCAGGGGTTGTGTCTGGCGTCGAGTGCGAGCCCGGCCGTCCTCCGCACACCTTTCTTGGGTGAGGAACTATTTGGGAGACGTTCACAAGGCGCTCCCAGGACTCCGCCGTCTGCAGTCCGGGCAGACTGCAGAGAACGTCTGCTCCTTCCCAGGGCAACGCCGGCGCCTCTCTCAGACCCAGCCCGGCGGCCCCGTGCTCGGCCCTGCCCCGGGGCACGGTGTGTCCTGAGTGTTTGTGAAGCGAGCAAAGGAAAGATCCGGAATGTAGATCTATCTTCATTCTGAAATGACTTCTGCATTGTTGGTTGGCTCAAGCAAATGTGCTCCGCAGGTTTTAAACTTGCTAGGGACGGGTCTGCACAGAACTGGTCCGCAGACTGGAAATGACCAAGTCCCCTACTTGGCGGGAGCCTGCAGACTCTCTCAGGGCTACGCTCTGGGTTTAGAGTTGCAGCTGACGCGTGACACTCTGAGAGCCTTTCACAACCCCAACAAGGGCTTGGGAGCACGAGAAACATTCGACCTACAGGAGGAGCCCCAACCGCTGGACTCCGGGTTTCTCCAAGTTAGAAAGGAGGGGCAGTCCCGGAACGCAGACTTGCCTTCCTCCCGATGGTGAAGTGTCGCCAGGACTGGGCCTGGTGCGTGCGGAGGCTCTGGAACGAGGCGAACTTGCCGTCTGTCCACTTGTAGATGGCGGACGTGGCCTGCCGATTGGCCGTGGCGGCGAAGAGCCCCACCCCGGGGATGCGGAACACCTCGATGCCCAGGGTCTCCGAGCTGGTGAACAGGTCCTGGTGCTGCTGCACGTAGTCCAGTCTCTCTCTGGCTGCGACAGACACAGTGGGACTCGTTAACACGGCCAGGGACAGAAGCCCGACCCATCGATCGCTGGGAGCGCGACCCCCGAAGGCTCAGCCTCGGGCGTGGGTTTTCACGGCAGTGGTTTGCCTGGAGCCTCCTTTCGCCCTCCCAGAACAGTCTGTCGGGGGAGCCCCCCACGTCTGCAGGGGCTTCATGCTCTGCGCAGCCCCCATGACAACGACACTAACAGCATGAAAGTGAGACATCCTGTCCTCACGTTAGCGTTCCCAAGGCTCAGTGTCCGTGACAAGTGCACCTTGGATAAAGTGAGACAGAGCAGAGCCAGCGGCTTGCGGGTGCTCAGCTGGAACCGTCCCATCCTGTCCCCCGCGGACGCCAGGCTGGAGCGTCTCCCGCAACCTGTGCTCACCCTCCCGCACGTGGGGACGGACTGTGGAAAGGACGTGCCGGAAAACGTGACACTCCCAGATTCTTGCGTCTCATCCCTGTTCTCTTGGGCGGGGAGGTGGCGGCGGAGGAAGGGTCGCGGGAGGCCCCGTTCACCTGCTGTACCCATGACCCCTTCCTGAGGTTTGGGAAGAGGTCCTGAGAGATTTCCACCCTGCCTCCATGTTGTGACCAGGAGGCTTTGCGTTTCCAAATTGCCCAAGCTCATGGCTGCTTAGGGGTCACTTCCTGTCCTGCATAACACTGGCTCTCAGGATAGGCCACAGCAGAAGACACTTGGGTCAAGGGAGGACTGTCCTGCCTGCCGCCGTCCTGCCTGCCGCTTGCTCCCAGGTGTCGTGACCCACGGTCCCGCTCACTCTCGGAAGTGCCCCCACCTGGACGACCAAGCATGTGGTCATCTAGAGGTGGCCATGGCCGTTTGCCCTTTCATAACCCTCTCCCCTAGGCGTGACATGACAGCGCTGCCTGTGTGTTTGGCGTCATGGAGCACCAGTGTCCCGAGATCCCGGGCCCTGCTTCACCTGCTAACACAGAGACCCACTCGTTGCCGACACACAGGTACAGCCCCTTCCTGCTGGCGTCAAACCAGAACTGGGCGTCTTCCACCTTGGTACATGGCGGCCGGGACCCCAGCGTCACTTTCAGGTCAGTTTCTGAGGGGAGACGGGGAAAGTGAGTGTCCGGGGTCAGCCCCGCCTGTGCCTCTGCACCCCAGCCTGCAAGGGACCCCGCGGACATCTGGGCACAAGGGACAGCCCCCAGCTGCCCTGGGAGGCAAAACAGGGCAGCAGTGGACATCAGAGAAGGCTCAGGGAAGGGAGGCTTCCCAAAGCTAGCAGAGCCTGCCATCTGCTGGGGCCCAGGACGGGGCTGGACGGCGGCCGCGAGGGTGCTCTGAGGGAAGGGTGGATGGTGCTCGCCTGTCTGATGGCGCTACCCGCCTCCCAGGGTGGGCCCTGAGTGTCCTCTGTCATTGTGCAGCCACGAGAGGAGCGACTGCACAGTGCACAGGACAAGAGGAGAGGGAGCCTTGTGTGTCGCCCAGCAAGAAGCCAAGGCGCCGGCATCTGCCCTCGGTGTGGGGCAGGCGGCCTCGCCTACTAACCATAGGGGTACTGCAGCACCTCGTTATCTTCCGGCTTCCCCGGGAGGGCCTGCAGAACCCGTGGGATGGACAACACGGCCAGCTGGGCATTCCTGCTGGGACACAGCCTTGGGGTGGCGTCCGAGCCTGGCAGCAGGACCAGCTGCCTCACCAGGCCCTGCAGAGAGAGGGACAGCTCCTCAGACCGGCTGCAGGAGGGAGGGAGGGGTGGATGGAGTCGAACTTATACAGAGCCAGGAAAGCAGCGTCTACATGCTGGGTACGTGGGGCCCTGGGCACAACTGTGAGAACCGAACACCTTCTGCGGTAATTAAACCACAGAAGTGAGTTTTGTGTGGGCTAACTTAAAGTGACTGGCTACACTGCTCATCCACCCACCCCTCCCTCCATCCACCTGCCCATCTGTGCATCCATCCATCTGTCCATCAACCATCTGTCTGTCCATCCATCCATCCATCTGTCCATCAATCCATCCACCTGCCCACCTGTCCATCCATCCATCCATCTGTCCATGTGTCCATCAACCATCTGTCTGTCCATCTATCCATCCCTCCAACAACAATCCATCTGTCTATCCACTATCCATCCATCCATCCATCTATCCATCTGCCCAACTGTCCATCCATCCATCCATATGTCCATCAACCATCAATCTATCCATCCATTCATCTGTTGAGGAAATATGATTGGGGAATTAATGTGGCTCATAAGATCATTATTTTATTGCATCACCCAATATTGCTATATTAAAGATAGAAACGGGAGTTTGCAGGGTTTGCCCTGAAGGAATATGTGAACTCATTAGTTCGCCTATCAAGGGCTGCCTCGCCTTGGGAGGGCTCTCAAAGCTCCGGTAGGGATGCATTCCAGGAGGCTTCTTGGTTATCTCAGGTCTGTGAGGCCTTCCTGGTCTTGAAAGACAAGACAGGTAAATATATGGCTCACAGGATGGGAGCCGGAGACAATGAGTGCCCCAGGCAAGAGATGCACCCTGTGTTTATGAACAGTTTGTTTTGTAGAGATGGGCTTCCTGCTCTTTCCTGACTGTCTGCCTTAAGCCCACAATAACTAGATCAAAGAAATATAGAGCCACTATACCTCCTTGTTATTCCTCTGTTAATGATAACTATATCTTAGAACTTAGAAGTTAGTCCTCGAAAGACTTTGTAACTGTTTATTCACCTAGATAGATTAGAAATTGTTAGAAGCCCTTTGAAAAGACCTTTAACCCTAACCAAAACTACACGTTACCCATAGCAACTGCACTATCTGTTTGATATGTTTGGTATGTAAATTACCATGGCAACCAGTAATTGATACCTGTGATTACAAAAACCTATGTGAATCTAACCTCGGGGCTGCACTACTGACAGAGGGTAGTGTAGATTGCTGAGTACCCCTGCTTTATTTGATCTCTTTATATAAACCTATAAAACTTTACCTTCGTCTCTGTGTATTCTTCTATTTCCATTATTCTCTCTATTTCCTATTAATTTCTTATCCTCTGTGGCGACAACTATCTAAGGGACCTGGTTTCTCGCGGGGAGAAGTAGCTGATCTGCTCGCGGTCTGCTGTCCCCCACATTCATCCATCTGTCCATCAACCATCCATCCATCCATCCATCCCTTTGCCACCATCTGTCCAAGCACGCCCTCAGTAAATACTCACCTACCATATGTCAGGCATGGTTCCAGCCCCTGTGGACAGAGCAGCACAGGGAGCAGAAGCCACACCCTCATGGAATGAGGTCCCCCACACTCGCGTGGGGAGACAGATGCAGGCAGACACTGGGCTGGTCTGAGGGTGGTCAGTGCTACTGAGAAGTCAATATAGGGGAGGGGCCCCAGGGCTGGTGCAGCAGCATCTCAGATGGGTGGGGCAGGCCTCAAAGTAGAGGACGCTTGGGCAGGGCCCGAGGGTGTCAGGGAAGAGGCTGAGGAGCAGGAAACAGCAAGTGCGAAGGCCCGGTGGCAGAGTCCCCACAGCCTTTGTGCCCATCATTCCCAGTTAGCACCTGTGACTCTGTTACGCTAGAGCATCGAGATGACAGGCTGGGGGACAGCCGCGCCCTGCCGGCGCCAACTTACCGTGAACAGGCCTTTGCTTCTCCTCCGGCTGCCAACAAAGAAGCGAGCTCCTCCCACTGACAGGGTGGCCGGGAAGGGCACGTCAGCCGTTCTGAAACATGGGCAGACAGTTTTAGGGCCACAGGAGCTAAGGCCATACCCCCTGTTCACCTACGGAAGGCAAGGGAGTGAGCCCCTCGTGAGAAGTGCGTGGTGTCCCGGGGCTGCTGTGACAGAGCACCACACACGGGAGGTTTAAACAGCAAAAGTTTGTCCTCTCACGATGTTGGAGGCCAGGACTCTGAGAGCAAGGAGTGGCGGGGCCCCATGTCCTCTGAAGGCTCTACAGGAGGGCCCTGCAGCTTCTGGTGGCTTCAGGTGTTCCTTGTGGCTGCGTCACTCCAGTCTCTGCCTCTGTCTGCTCGGCCTGCTCCCTGTGTCTCCTTCCAGGGACGCTAGTCGTACTGGAACAGGAGCACCCCTTGCTCCAGTGTGACCCTATCTTGACTTGATTCTATCTGCAGAGACCCTATTTCCAAGTGAGGTCGCATCCACAGGTACCAGGGGGACAGCAGTTGGGGGAGCACTTCACCCCAGGACAAGGGTCCTTTGCAGACGCGTGTGGTGAGATGCTGGTGGTTCGCCTGCATCCCGGGGCCCAGCTGCAGACACGTCCACCTGCACAGGCCCTCCAGCCGCTCCACTGAGCTCCGGCCCGTCACCCAGCCTGAGGACGTGGATGGACGGCTTCAGGGCAGGAGGTCACTGGTGACCCATGAGGAGGAGTGATCTTGATGTGTGAGTGCAGGGTGAACTCTGGAGACGGGGCAGGTTGGGCACCCGAGGGAAGGGATGGATGGGGTGGCTGGAACCCTGGGCAGAAAAGCAAGGGTGCCCTCGGGGCTCGCCTCTTGGCCACAATGCCACTGTCCTCTTGTAAAGCACCTGCTCCTTCTGGGGCTTTCCACCTGGCTGCAGCTGGCCATGGTGAGGTCAGCTCCTGTCCTGCTGTCCAGCCCTCAGGCCCTGCTGTCCCAGAAGGCCTGTCCTTTGCACACAGCTCGGCCTCTGGTAGGCTGCAGGCTTCTGGCCCCCGAGCCCTGGCCCACACCCTCCGTGGCAGCCTGCAGGGCCCCTGAAATGCACGTGCCTAAATCCTTCCTTGGCCACAATCAGCCCCGGCCCCTGGCCACTGCCTCCCTCGGCCCGGCCTCCTGCATCCTCCTGCACCACAGAGCTGTAGTGACTGACCCTCGGAAGTGTTTCTCCCGGGAGCCTCGGGTGGTGCCAGGGCTGAGTCTGACTGGCCAGCCGAGGGGCAAGGTGAGCGTGAGGATGTGGGCACGGCTGTCCCTGTAGGGCCAGGAGCTGCCACCAGCCAGGCCCCAGCCCATGGGTCCACAGCCCTGCCCCTGTCCTGCTCCTCCTGGAGAAACAAGTGCCTCCATTCAATCCGTCTGGAAAGCCTCCCTCCCCTCTGTCTTCTCTAGGAAGTCACTCTTGAAACCGTTCGGGGACGCTCCTAATCTTGCTCTGGGTCCTAAATGCTCCCTTTCTCCTGACGGGCCAGGCCAAGGTTTGTGCGGCCGCAGGTGCTGCCGCTCGTCCTTCCTCGATGCTCAGGTCAACCCAGAAGGCAGCGACGCTGGCGCCCGGCCAGACCCACCTTCCTTGTGCTGGTGGGGGGCTCTTGCGGGCTCAGGTTCCTTGTGGGCAGCGCAGCATCTCCCCGCGAGGCCCCCGCGGCCCGAGGGCAGCCAGTACAGCAGGGCCCATGGCCCTCGGCCCTCGTAAGCACCCTGAGTACTCCGGGCTGAGCTGGCAGGGCTTGTGACAGGGTGTTTAAGGGCATCAAGGTTAAGATTCTTTTTATCATGAAATAGGCGTCATAACAGGAGGATTCTGACTTTGATAATATTTGGGATAATATTAGTATTTGGGATAATAATAGATTTAATATGAACTGAATCATTTGCGATTGCAAAGAATGAATCTCCAGCCCCACTGGGCAATGGCAGGTGGTATGGCATGGTGACTGCCAGCTGGCAGGGCGGTGGCCAGGACTCTGCGGTCCATTGGATGCGCCATCGGGCTGCGGACACCAGGCGTGGCAAGGAGGGGAGTGAGTCAGGCCCCTGGTTGTGTCCACCGAGAATAAGGATTATTTCGTACACTCCTTCAGGTTTCTGTGAATGTTTACCTATTTACCTTCTTGTCTCGTGTCAGCTCGTCCCCCTTTCCCCCACCACCCCCGGAGTTCTTTACCATACAGGGTCGCCTGGTGGCTCCGGTGAAGTGCAGGGCTCCCCGCAGTGTGGCACCAGCCAGGTCCCAGTCACCGGGCTGCTCCTAGCAGTCAGGAGCCTGCTTGGCATCCGTCACCCTTGCCAGGCTCTACTCCACTGATGCTCAAAGTGTAGCAGGAGTTGTCTCAGGTGTGCAGGAAAATTACAGTCTGGACCATGGCACGCGGCCGGTGTGTTACCCAAGCGGGGCAGGAAGATCTCTTAGCCACTGGACCCGGCGGCCTCGCAGCCCAGACCCCAGGTGGCACTGACTCCTCTCTCTGGGTTCTGCCCCGCGTCCACTCTAGCCCATATGGCGTGCCCTGCCCTGGCTGCACCAGGTCCCCGAGCCTCGTCCCAGCCCACGGTGGCTCTCGGAGGACAGAGGGGGTGTTGTGGCCAGCCTGAGCCGGACCCGCTAGTGACCTGCGCAGTGACAGCCCGCCCTCTGGGCCCGCGGCCACATGAGACGGGCAGCCCGGCGGCGACACCCAGCCCTCCCTCCTGGCCCAGGTACGTACAGGTGCAGTGGGACGCCGCAGTCCGCGCTGAGCGAGAAGGACGCTCCGGACACCGCGAGGACCAGTGTGTGCCACCGGCCGTCCATGGGGGCCGCGCTGCGGAAGGACACGCGCGTCTGCCAGGCGCCCGCCGCGTCCTCGCGGAGGAACAGCAGGTGCAGCTGTGTGGGCGAGTAGCGCAGGCCGAGCAGCAGCGCATCGCTCTCCTCCGCCACCAGCGTCAGCAGGTACTCGTTCTTCTGCAGGGGGAGACGGCAAGGCTCAGGGGGCGACGGGGTGGGACCTGCTGGGGCGGGGCCAGCAGAGGGGCGGGGCTGCTGAGGGTGGGGCTAGCAGAGAGGGGCGCGGCTGGCTGTGGGGGGTCGGGGCCAACAGAGGGCGTGGTGAGGAGGACTGGGTAGGTGAGGGGTGGGGCTGCCGTGAGGGGTGGGGCTAATGGGGGCGGGGCTGATGTGAGGGGCGGGGCTGACATGAGGGGCGGGACCAACAGAGAGAGGTGGTGAGAGCGGGGCAGGTGAGGGGCGGGGCTGAGGTGAGTGGCAGGGCTTACAGAGGGGGTGGCCAGGAGGACTGGGCAGGTGAGGGGTGGGCTGCCATGAGGGGTGGGGCTAGTTGTGGGTGGGGCTCACATAAGGGGCAGGGCTAACAGAAGGGTGGGGCTGATGGGAGGGGGCAGGGCCAACACAGGAGGGCTGGGTAGGTGAGGGGCGGGGCCGAGGGGAGCAGAGGGGGCCGGCTTTGGGCAGGGCAGACACGTGGGAAGCCCAGGTCCCCGTGACACCGCCTGCAGTAGGCAGGTCAGCTCTGAACAGGTCAGGTATTGGTGAGGGTGCGGAGAAGCCCGGTGGGAACATCAATCATGCGGCCACCGCGCAAACCAGGGCAGCAGGTCCTCAAAAAATGAAACACAGTTAACAAACGGTGGGAACTCCGCCCTAGGTGTGCTCTGGAAGGGTTGTGGCGGCGTTGCCGGGTGTCGCAGGAAGGCGGCGGGTCTTGCGTGAACCGCAAGGACGCTGCACCTCCGGGAAGTGACACAGCAGGACACGTCCTACCGGATCCCCTCGCGCGAGGGCCCTGGAGGATCAGCGGCATGGCGACAGCCGTGTGACGGCGACCGCTGGGCGAGGCGGGGACTCAGTGTCTATGCCTGGTTTGAGAAGGGGGTGCACAGAACCGCGGACGTGCTCCGTCCCCCGGGCCGTGCACCTGCACATGGTGCCGATGGTAAATTCTGTGTGATGTCTATTTTACCATAATTTTAAAAAACAAAAATAAACACAAACACGTTGTCCACTGAGACCTCAAAATCCTGGGCCTACCTTTCCAACTCGAGTTACATGGGAGATGTACACTTGATTATACTTATTTGCAATTTAGAGTACACTCACTCCTAGCCTAACCCAGTCAAAGGTAAAGAATTGAAAGGGACTGAGCCCGAAAGGTACAGCGAATGTGAAACAGCTACGCAGCACATCCAGTCACGGGCCACAACGCTGGGCTCAGCGCCACACTGCCTGCTCGGTGGCGGGCCCATGGGGCCATAACACCACGCGTCCTGTACCTGTGCTGTGTTTAGACACACAAACAGGTACGTGTGTCACAGTGGCCCCCAGCGTTCAGCACCGTCACACACTGCACAGGTGTGTCGCCCAGGAGCGACAGGCCGCACCACACAGCCCAGGTGTAGCAGGCTGTGCCGTCGAGGTGTGTGTGAGCGCACCTGTCATGTTTGCCTGCTGCTGCTTTCCTCTGAACGTATACCTGCTGTCAAGTACAAACTGTGTATATATGGAAGCCTTTGCCCACGTAAAACTGTAAGCCAAATTCTATACAACCATTTTTCTACAGAAGTCAAAGCCTCCTATGGTTTGCACATTTATTTTAATGTCAAATTCAGCAAAATCCACTTGTCCCCATTTGGGTCACATGCCCCTGGCTGTTCTGGGAGCAGAGATGACGACCCAGCCCTTTGGTTTCCATGGTGGGAGGCAGCTACCTGAATGTACCTTCCACAGGAGGGAACGCTCCCACCTGGGCACTTTCAGAAGGCGGGTGTGACGGTGGATGCCAACACAAAGTGAAGACAAACTCCTTCCAGTGACGGCCAGAGACATGAGGGAGCCCAGCCCGAGGTGGGGACTCAGCCGGGCAGGGACTAATCCACAGCTGGCAGGCTCCCAGAGACACTGTCTCCAGCCCCACCACGTCCACATCCAGGGCTGCGCCTCCCTGGGCGAGGCCTGGAGTCCTGCCTGGGACCCCAGAGGAGAGAGGACACTGCCCTGCGATTTCTGGGTTGAGTCACTCGTTCCTAGAAATGTTTCTGGCAGGCGGAGCCACTGTCTGCTCAAATCCCTGCCCCAACCCCCACGAGCATCACAGGAGAAGAGAATCAGGGGGTCACGAGGAGTTTATTGGGAGCTGAGAGATGCTGACAGGGTCAAGTCGAGGCCACGTGACCCACAGCAGGGACACTGGGAAGGAGGACGGGGCCAAAGGGCAGGTGGGGCAGCCTCTGGGTGGCAGGAGGGGGAGGTCAGGACAGCACAGGGGGGACATGGGTGCCCCTCCCCAAGTGGGAGCAGCTGCCTAACCTGGGCCAGGACTGGATTGAGGGGGCTATGAGAGGCACAGCCATGGATGGGGGAACCTGACCCTGCTGGCCCTGGGGAAGTGCCCCTCAGCAGCTGGACTTCTGGCCCAAGGAGAGGCCACAGCAGGCCGGGCGCGGGCAGGCAGGGCGGCAGAGGAGGGACACACTGGAGGCCGGGCGGGGACAGGCAGGGCGGCAGAGGAGTGACACGCAGGAGGCTGGGCGGCAACAGCTGGGCTGGCAGGAGGAGGCGGGGGCACAGCAGGCAGGTCTGCACACGGGGCGGCAGAGGAGGGACACACAGGAGGGTCTGCAGCAGGAAGGCTGGCAGGGGGAGGGGGTGCAGCAAGCCGGCTGGCAGCTAGACTGCTGGCAGCATGACGAGGAAGCCCCAGAGCAGACAGGCTCACAACACACGGGCTTGTAACATACAGGCTTGCAGCACACGGGTACACAGCAGGCCTGCTGGCAGGGGGCCGGGGTGCAACAAGCCGGCTGGCAGCTAGACTCCGGGCAGCACGAGGGCGTGCAGGCGCTGGTGCAGACCGACTGGCAGGGGCTGGACACGCAGCTCACTGGGCTGCACACCAGGGTGAGGCAGGGGGCCGGGGCACAGCAGCTGGGGGCGCAGCAGGGGGGCTCGCAGCAGCTCTCTGGGCAGTCGTCCACCTGCCAGGAGTCGGGGCAGGAGTCGCAGGAACCGGGCAGGCAGACCCGGCTGTCGTAGCTCCGGTCGCTGGAGCAGACGGACACGGCGGACGCGGCCATGCTGGGCTGAGCTGGGCGGGGTGTGAGTGAGGAGTAAGTGAGGAGTGAGGGTGTGAGTGAGTGAGGAGTGAGGTGCTCTGGGCAGTCGGGCTTTTATACCCCTCCGGGTTGTTTGTGTCGTCCCAGCAGCAGGCAGCGAAGCCTCCTCTTTCCTTATTCCTGTTTGGAGTCATGTGTTGTGTCAGCAGTGCTGGGTCCCTGTCTGTGCATGCTGCTGGCTTGTGAGGCTCCTGAGCAGAATTGGGGCTGTCCTGACTTATGTCTGTCCCCAGAGGTCAACCAGTAGAAATGTTTTGATTGCATCAAAATACACTCCAGGTGCAGGGACAGTGGCAATCAGGATACGTTCTGAAACTGACTGCCCCCTGCCCCATCCTGGAGGGGTTTGCCTTTATACACAGACATCTGCCCCTGGGAGGGACAGCAAAGGGAGAAGCCCGATTCTGGGCTTTGAGGAAAGGGAGAGGTGTGTCCACTGTGGACAGATCTGACGACGCTCTGCTGGCCTGGCACGTGGCAGAACCCATCCTGTTGGGTTGATGCTGCCTGTTGTCAGTGGGAACTGGGGCATATTCTTGCCGTGGGTGACCCCGGGACAGGTGTGAGGGAATAGCATCTTCCTGCAGAGATCGGCTCCCATAGAAGGGTAGGGAGGCTGACGCTGGCCTAGCATAGCAGGGGCAACTGTGAGGGGCAAATTCCTTTGTTTCATTTCACGAGACTGTTACAGAACCTTCCCCCAATAGTGTGCATGGGGCTCACACATTGTCCTCTCCTTGTGACCCAGACAGTGTCTCTGCAGCTCCCACAGCCCCTGCGAGCAAATATAATGAGGTCTTCTCCCGCACGAACGTCCCCTTCTATTGGCAAAAAAATCACTGGAATGTGGTAACTCTGCTGTTATCTCCTGGACATTGTCATAGCAAACATTCAAGTGACAAGGACTGGATGCACATGGAGCCTTGTCACAGAGACACCTACACAGCTGTGTGCAGTGGCCTGTAGTGCCTGGTACCATACCTGTGCCCTGGTGAGCATGCAAAGTTCTGATCATGGACCTCTTACCTCCTCATTATATGGTCACTGTGTTCTGTCTAGTCTCTGACAGGGTGAGGGCTAGGGCCATGGCCATGGTGATGCCCTGGGCTGCAGGGATCCCCAGAATCATGCCAGGGCCCCCCTGAGTGCTTCTAGGGTCAGGGGCTGTAGGGTGTGAAGCCTCATTGATTTCTGAGGGGTAACCACCTGGCAAAGTCAGGCCACAATGGAAAAATATGATTTCAAAGACATAATGGCTGAAAACTTCCCAAATTCATTGTAAAATGTTAATGTACACATCCAGGAAGCTCAGTAAACTTCAAGTAGAATACACACAAAAGTTCCACAAATTGACATATCATAGTAAAAGTGCTGAAAGCCAAAAACTAGGAGAAAGTAGTAGCAGGAGAAACAGGAGGACTCTTAACAGGGAAGGCTGAGAAGATTAACAGCTGACTTTTTTCCAGAAACAGTAGAGGCCAGCAGGCAGTAGGAGGATATAGCCAAAGTGTCCACAGGAAAAAACTGTCAACCAAGAATCCTATATCCAACACAGCCGCATTTCAGGTATGAAGGCAAAATAAAGACATTCTCAGATAAAGAAAAGCTGGAGAAATCTGTCTCCAGCAGGCTCATCGTATAAGACATACTGACAGGAGTTCTTCAGACTGAACGCAAGTGCCCCCAGGCAGAAATCTACATCAACATGAACAAGAGAAACAGTAGTCAAGGTGATTATATAATCATAAAAGACAATACAAATACGTATTTTCTCCTTTGTTCTCTTAACTGATTGGAAAAGCAATTGCATGAAGGTGTACCTAAGGCACTGTGGAGCCTGCAGCACACGGACCCCGCGTACATCCGGCAGCAGCGCGGGGCAGGCGCACGGGCGCAGAGCCACGCTGGGCAAAGAAACCAGTGCAGGCGGCAGCCTCAACCCCCGGGGAAGCATGGAGAGAATCGGAAATGATAAAAGAAAGCTTAATGTGGCAACAGCTACAAATATGTACTTGTTCTCCTTTCTTCTCTCAACTTCCTTAAAAGTCATAACCTTATAGAAAGTAATAATTATAACAATATGTTGTTGGGGCTTTTGACATCTGTAGACGTACTATATATAATGACAAAACCACAAAAAGGGGAAAAAGGAACAGAGTTATAGAGGAGCAACCTTCTTATATCTCACCAGAATTACGTTAGTGTAAATTGGAAGTGGATTCTGATAACTTAGAATAAGTATGTGGTAAGCCCCAGAGCAGCCACTAAGGAAAAGCTAAAAAGGTATGGTGAAAAAACACTAAAGAAATCTAAATGCTACACTAGAGAACATTCACTGTGAAAAAGAAAGCAGTCAAGGCAGAATAGAGGAACAATGACCAAAACAACCACGAGACACACAAGAGACAAGAAGTAAAACAGTGGACACACATCCAGCCACAGCCGATTCTCACTAGTGGTCGTCTTTCACTATGTTATACAAAGTCACTGCAAATACTGAGTCAGCCCAGACTGCATCATTGCTCCTGGGAGAAATACAGTCAGGTTCCTGTGAGCCTCTGGCCACAGTTTTCAACTGCTCAGTATACAGTCTCGTTTTACGTGTGTTTAATATTTACTGTTTATTCATTAACATCGAACTAAGCCAACAGCACCATAACTCATGCCTGAACAAAACTTCCTGAACACACGTGCTTTCCCCATAAGGCACATCACAGCCTTTTTGCACTTGGGAACAGTAGGTAGCACTTCATCGCTATGCCTAAGGCCCACTTTAAACAGCAAAATCACCAATAAAAACAAAAACAAACAAAGAAAAACCGACAAAAGACCCACAAAAATGCAGCATTGAATAGACCACAAACATGATCCTTGTCAAGGAGGCGGAGTGTTGCCTTGTTTAACCTCAGCTGGGAACACGGGAGACCCCAATGTCTCCCCACTCTGTGCACGTCTGCGAGTGATCACAAAAGCACCACGTGTATCGACTCGGGGTTGCGCATAAACATTAGTGAGTAGGGAGTAGGTGAATTTTCAAATAAAAATCCCGCAAATAATGAGGATGGAATGTAATCAATCATAACATTAAATGTGAATAAATCAAACAATCTAATCAAAAGGTGGAGATTGTCAGACTCGACTAAATAAAGAGCAAGGTTTATCCTGATGCTCCGCACGGCAGGCACACGATAGATTCAAAGGCGCAAACGGACTGAACGTCGGCGGGTGGAAAGAGACGAGCCACGCGAACAGGACAAGTGCAGTGGCTGCACTAATGCCAGACAAAATGGACTTTAAAGCAAAAACTGTTGCGAGAGATATTTTGTAATAATAACAAGGCCAGCCCGTCGGGAAGATAAAGCAAATATAAACACACGGGCAAATGGTAACACAGCACCGAAGTACATGAAGCGAAAACTGGCAGGAACGAAGGGAGGGCAGACAATTCGACAGGTTCAGTTGAAAATGTAACACCCTGATTTTAGTAACAGATCGCACACCTAGGCAGAATGTCAACAAGGAAACAGAAGACTGGAATGGCACAGGAGAGTAACGAGACCGGCAGATACGCACAGAACATCCGCTCTGCCCAGCAACAGCAGGTGTGCATTCTTCTCAACGCTCACGGAACGCCGCCTAGCCATAAAACAAACCTTAATACACCAGAAAGGATGGAAATAAGAAGACTGTGTCCTCTGACCACAAGGAAATGAAATTAGAAATCAGTAACAGAAAATATTTTGGGAAACTGAAAACTACGTAGAAATCAAACAATAGATTGTTAAATAACCAAAGGGTCAAAGAGAAATCAAAAGGAAAACTGTAAAGTACATTGAGGAGAATGGAAATGAAACCCAATACTAGGACTCACAGCATCCACCACAGCACTGCTCAGAGAGAGTGTATAGTTACAGATACCTGCATTAGGAGAGGTCTCAAGTCCATAACCCAACCTGCTGTGTCAAGGCACTGGAGAAAAGCACTGACTAACCCTAAGCAAGCACAAGGCAGGAAATAATAAAGAGTAGAGTGCAATCAAACAAAGAAGATTTAATGCCAATCACCACCAACTCCTCCAGAGACTAAGAGAGGAGGTAAAACTTCCCAACTCATCCTGTGAGACCAGAGTTATTCTTGTAACATAACCAGATAAGACATCACAAGAAAAGAAAACTAAAGGCCAATATCTCCCAGGATACGGACGTGAAATCCTCCATCAAATACTAACAAACTGAACCCAGCGACATATAAAAAGGACTATGCACCATGGCCAAATGGGGCTTTTCCCTGGAATGCAAGATTGGTTTAACATCAATTAATGGAACACATCATATCAAAGAATAAAAGCAAAAATGGCAGCAGTATAACAATAAATGCAGAAAAAGTACTCGATAAAATCCAACACGCTTTCATAATAAAAAACACTCAACACGCTAGGAATAGAAGGAAACTTCCGCAATCCGCTAAGGGCATCTGGGAAGAATCCACAGCCAGCACTACTCTCAGAGGTAAAAGACCAGACACTTCTCCCCAAGATCAGGAGGGAGACCAGGCTGTCTGCTCAGCATCCTACTGCAAGTTCTAGTCAGAGCAACCAGGCAAGGAAAACAAAAGGCATCCCGATGGGAAAGGAAGAAACAAAACTACCTCCATCCACGGATGACAGGATCTCATGTATGTAACATAAAATCCTAAGACATCCACTAGAAAGCTGCCAGAGCTAATAAACCAGCTCAGCAAGGTTGCAGGAAACAAGATCACTATACAGGAATCAACTGTGTTTCTATACATTTACCACGAGCGGCCCAAAAATGAAATTAAGAAAAAAATTCTATTTATAATAGCATCAAAAAATAAGAATAGATTTAACAAAAGAACCGAAAACTATTACATAAAACTATTTTTGTTTTGTTAAAGAAGATGTAAAATAATGGAAAAAATCACCTATTCATGGATCAGAAGCCTTAATATTGTGAACATGACAATATTCCTCAAATAAATCTACAAATGTACCCAACCCCTATCAGAACCCAAGCTAACTTCTTTGTAGAAACTGACAAATAGATCAGTGGAATAAATTGAGAGTCCAGAAATAAACCCACATATCTATGGTCAACTGAGTTCTAACAAGGGTGCCAAGACCACTCAATGGAAAAAAATAATAATCATCTCCTTAACAAATGGCGCAGGGACAACTAAATACCTACATGCAAAAGAATAAATTTGAACCCTCTACCTCAGACCATATACAAACATTAACTCAAATAAATTGAAGACTTAAATGCAAGCGCCAAAACAATAAAACTCTTAGATGAAAACACGGGGTAATTCCTTAACCGCAGATTTGGCAATGGATTCTTAGACATGACACAAAAAGTACAGACAATGAGAGAAAAAATAGATAAATTGAACATCATCAAAATTAAAAAGTTTTGTTCTTCAAAGGACTCTGTCAAGAAAGTAAAAAGACAATCCACAGAGTGGCAATAAATATTTGTAAATCACGTATCTGATAAAGGACTTTTACCAAACACATAAAGAACTCCTTATACCTGAGCAAAAAAAAAAAAAGGCAGTTAGCTGAATGGAAACTGGCAAAGGATTTTAGTAGACATTTCTCCAAAGAAGATCCGCAAATGGCCAATACACACATGAAAAATATTCAACATCATTATTCATCAGGGAAACGCAACTCAAAACCGTCGTCAGACGCCACTCCATGCTTGTGAGGATGGCTTGAATCAGAGTCAGACAACAACAAGTGTTGGCGAGGGAGCGGGGAATTCACAGCCCCACACCCTGCTGACGGGTTGCAGGATGGGGCAGCTGCCTTGGAACACAGTCCCGCAGCCCCTCAAAAAGTTAACCACATGACCCAGGAATTCCACTCCTAAGCATGTACTCACGAGAAAATGAAAATGCGTGTCCACATTTGGAAAATGCATGTCCAAAAACACGCACGTGAATGTGTTTACAGCAGCATTATTTGTCACGGCCCAAAAGTGGACACAACCCAAATGTCCGTCACGGATGGATGGAAAATCAAAATGGAATATCCGTGTCACGGAATATTATTCGACCACAAACAGGAACGACGCGCTGCTACACACTGCACGTGCTTACACTGGGAAACGTCACGCCAAGCAGAAGCAGCCAGTCACAGAGGACCGTGACGATACGATTCGGTTCACGCGGCACGCAGGCGGGGCAAGCCCACAGAGACACAGCCGTGGTCACACACCGGAGTCGTCCACACGGCAGAGCCGTTGGAGCCAAACGGCCGAGTCGTGCTCCAGAAATAACGGAGGAGAGTTTAACCGGAAAAGTGGAGTTTGTACAGAAAGGAATAAAATGGAAACTGTAGCACTTGAACACGCTAGAATTGAAACTCAGCAGCTGGGTCTTACTGCGGATTCAGAGGGGCGGGAGGAGAAGGTCTCTGAGCTTGGGCAGGAAGCGTCCGCCACGTCTCACTCCAGGGACCAAACCCACAGTGGAGCGGCTGCCGCAGGAAGGGGGGTGACTCCTTTCTTACCTGGAAATGCAAATTCATTTGCACCGGCTTCAGAGGGATCATTGCACACGTGTGATGTGCATTGTTCCGGAAACCACGGGGGACAGGGAAAAACACGGTCGGTCCCCACCTTCCAAACTGGAACAGGCAGGTTTATCAGATCAGGGATCAATCACACTGCAAATTACGGGTAAACGGGTCCACAACGCACACGCTCTTATGTGATTTTATTGCTAGCAATTCCTGCCAAAGGATGTCGAGACAAAACTCTAAGGACTGCACCTATAATTGCAGGGATTAGTGGCTCACGCCCGGCAAGGGGTCACGCAGACCAGCCGCGCACTGCCAGGGAGGAGGCCCGCGCCACAGCAAGGCCAGCGCTCTGGAGCCCAAGGAAAGCCCCAAGGGTCCCTGACAAATGCCTCCCGCAAGCGTCAGCCCTCGCGCCCTTCACCTGAGCTGGAGCTGGGAGGCTCAAAAGGGAACATCAGGTTACCCTAGTACGAAGAGCAAAAAGCACACTGACCTTGGGTGGAAGACTGGGGACTTTCAAGGTTACAACGATGGAAAACTCTTGAGGGAAGAGATCACAGCGGAAGAAAATCCGGGAGGCAGGGAAGCTCATGGCCTGGGGGGCGGCTGCTGAGAGCTGGAGTCCACGCACGCCGTCGGCCTGCACCGTCCTGATGCTGCTCGGGGCACCGCTGGGAGGGACAACCTCTGCCAGGATGTCCAGGGGCCGCAGGTCTGTGTCAGAGAAACCACAGGAGGGTCAGGCCAGGATGTCGCCCGTAAAGTGACACCCTCGGCAGCCAGCACTCGCGGGCACCGCGTGGTGGGCTCTGGTCTTGGCGTTTTGCGTAATTCTCACAACAGCCTCTGTGAGCTGCTCATCATGATCATGCCTGTTCTACCAGTGGGGAAACTGAGGCACCGAGGAGTAGGGACGGCCTCGGCCTGTCGCCTGTCCCCTTCCCCACCCCCGCTCCTGCCGGACTTTGCACAGTGTCTTGGAGCTGCGGACACAGGTTCCGAGTTGCAGCTGTTTGCAGGTGGCGGCCAGGCACCGTGCGGGGTGTGCCAAGCAGGACAGAGGAAGGATACCCCGGACCCTGCCACAGACACAAGGACGTCTGGGAAGAGGCAGGTGAGCACAGGAGTCCCCGCTGGGCCTCTCCTGCACCCCGAGTTCCCGACAGAGGCTCAGTGGGGTGGCTGGAGGCTGCAGGGTCCCCACACAGGCCTGGAAGCAGCGCAGAGCTGGCCATGCTGCCCCCTGGCCCCGTCCAGGCACACGGGCGGGGCAGGTGAGCTCCAGGAGAGCCTCTGGTGCACAGTGAGGGCTGGCCTGGCCTCACTGAGGGCAGACGTTAGGGAAGGAACTGGGACAATCAAAGGGTGCTCGTGGCTAGAAAGAGGGTTCCCCCAACCCCCGCCCGGGCCCAGGCCATTGCGGGGCAGCAGAGCCCTAGGCTGGTGCCTAGACCATCCCTACCCGGCGTCTGCGGCAGCTGCGGCTCAGGGTCAATGACCGGCCCATGGGAATGGGACAGCCACCCTCGGAGCTGCCTCCCTCTGGCCAGTGTCTTGCCACGGGGGCCCTGCATGAGTCCGACATGGTGTGTGGGGTCAGTGCGTGTGGCATTCTGTCCTCCAGCTTAACCTCCCCACGCCCCGCCCTGAGTGACGCTATGACTGGTTCCCCACGACCTGTCTCGGGCCTTCGTCAGAACTGCAGAGTGGAGGTTCCCACCCAGCACAGCCACCTGAGCCGCAGGGACACTTGGGTCAGGCCGAGGGGACTGGGGCAGACGAGTGCCCTGCAGATCTCAGGCAGCTCACGGAATGACCCAGAAATCCGAGGAACGCCCACCTGTAGGGGTCAAACCAGTGATCTTCCCTGAAGCAGCGAGGACTGCTGCCTAGGAGGGCAGTGGGGGTCGCAGGTTCACATCTAGGCTGTGACCTGCTTGGGTGAGGCCCCACGAGGACAGCGGCCAAACCCCCTTTCGTAAGAAGCACATGAGGCCATGGGGGCCGTGGGTGCCCGCAGGGCTCTGCCTGCCCTGCCTGGCCCAGCTCGCATCCTCCCCATGGCCCAGGCGGCCCCTCTGGGCTCCATCGGGTTGAGCCGCGGCCTGGAAGCACAAGCCCCAGGTCTCTGGCGGGCGCCACGTGAAGGTGCCGAGCCTGGCGGGGGGCAGAGGGAGGGGGACCGGCTGGACACAGCGGTGCCAGGGGCAGGACTGGAGAGAACAGAGCGGCGCAGCCTGGTGTCTGCAGCTCCCCCCACTGACAAGCAAGTCACCCCCAGCACAGAACCCAGGAAGCCGCACTGGAGAAATTCACGGGCGGCTCCTGCAGGCGAGAGACGCAGGAGGAGAGGAGCAGCCACGCCAGTGGGCAGGGGCGCCAGCTTCACAACGGGGTGCTCCCCTGTCCCCCACAGGCAGCAGGGACAGAGCTCGGGGACACCAAGCCTCGGGCACAGGCTGGCCGGGGTGGGGATGGCACAGGCTGGCTGGGGTAGGGATTGGGCTCTCTTCTTGTGGAGCGTGTCCTGGGCACCCCAACGCGCCCCCACCCCCAGATCTCCCGGAGACGCTGTGTGAGGCCCCGCCCTGTGGGGGGCTCACCCTGCGGGGCTCAGCTGTGGCACCGCCAGGGTCCGGCCCCTTGTTCAGGACACGTGGGGCCCCACTGGCAGCCGGCCTGGCACCCAGGACACGAGGGACCCACCCAGCGAGGGGACTGCTGGGCTGGGGCAATCGGGAACCAGAGAGGCCACGGCCTGGGACTCTCCGCCCCCTGTTTAATAAAAACGCCTCTTCCTGGCCCGGTCGCCCACCCGGTCTGTGCACAAACGAGCAGTCTTTGCTCTGACAAACGCTCGGTCCGAGTGCACCACTGAGTTATCTGTGCCGCGGTCGTGCACACGGACGAAGGCTGTTCAAGGTTAGCAGACAGCGAGTTCTGCACCTTCCTGGCCAGGTCCTGTTGGGTGAAGGACTGAGCCGTGGCTGAGTCGTGGAAGTCGTGGCTGTCTCAGTGCATGACACAGCGTGGTCGGCACCTGCCATGTCACGCTGAGAGACTGGACGGCCAGGCCTCGCCGGACAGGAGCACTCAGCCCAACCTGCAGCCACCAGCCCGGGCCACGCCCAGCCTCTGCCGCACTTGGCCCAGAAGGGTCCGGGCTCAGCCGGTGACGGCAGCTTCCCCAGCATCTGTCCCCACTTCCAACTTGTCCCACCCCTCACGGATCCCCGGGGGCCGCCTCCAGCTCCCCACGAGACACCCGCCTGGGCCACCCCCCTGCCTGCCCTTGTGTCCCTGCCCAACACAGGTGATGGTGGCCAAGGCCTCCCTGCAGCCGGCTCTGAGACAGCCGTGCATGTTCTCAGGTGGGCGGTCTGCGTTTATTCCAAACAGGCTTCTTGAAATGGTGGTTTCAGAAACAAATAGTCATTGCCTTTAGGGGCTTATAATTTGGCAGAGGGGATGGGACAGCCGCAAGTCGATTAACCCAAAGCTGGCTACTTGCAGGGTCCTAGGCTAGACTCTGGTCTAAAGATCTGGCCCACGACTCACTCCCCCTCCCTAAGCCTCAGTTTCCTCATCTGTAAAGTGGGACGATGGCGTCATCTCCCGTCAGGAGCTGAGCTGAGCTTGCCAGGTGTCAGAGGATTAAACAGGGAAACCTCTAATCACTCACTTCCTGGTACAGACAGTTGGCTGGAGCCAGAGGACGTGTCCACTGGGGTCTCTCCCTGTCCCACTGCCCCTGCAGGAGGGCAAGCGGCGGGGTCTTGCCGGTTTATGGGGGAAGGGCTAGGAGGGGATGCGTCCTGGGCACAGACAGAGACATAGCTTCAGGCTTCCCCGACAGGAGGTCCCTGAACAGGCACCAGGCTGGGGACACGGAGGTGTGTGAGAATGTGACCGCTGGTGGCTGGGAGGAGAGATAGCATGGAGGGACGGCCAGCCGCCAGGCTCCACAGGCAGCACTGCTCCCCAGGGACGGGCTCTGGCCGGAGCCCCTGAGACCGAGCGTTCGGAGGACACAGCTGGATGCGCAGATGTGAGCCGCAGGCCCCTCCTAGGAGGACATGTGGCCACGCTTCCAACAGACTCTGGGAAGGGAGTGGAGGGAGAGGAGCTCACCGGCCTTTACTCTGGGAGTCCGTTGATTTAAACGGGGGGGCCCAGGTGCCAGGAGCTGACCTCCCGGCTCGGTAGGAGACCGTGTGGGCTGCCCCTCGGACAGACGCACTGCGCAGCCTAGTGACAAAGGCGTCCAAGGCGGCCCAAGTAGAGACAGTGGGAGCCCGGAGGGAGGCCCCCGGGGTTGGCAGGCCACCCCCAGAGTGAGTGGGGAGGGAGCCGGCAGGAGGGGCTGGGGAAGCCAAGTCTGCAGGAAGGACGCTCCCGCCAAACCCAGCTGGACACACGGATGCGGACGGCGCCTGGTCAACATGCGCCGTCAGGAGGGACATTAGTAAATCCGCTTCCGTCCGACCTGCTCGAGGAAGACACCACGTCCCGGCAAGAAACACGCTCATGACGCTTAAGACCAACAAGGGGCCCCGAAAACCCGCAAAGGGAACACAAGGGCACGTCTCGGGAGAAAAGCAACACGAGCAGCTTCAGGAAGGAAGGAAGCCAGAGGGCAACGGCGTGACAAAGTGCGTCGGGGCTGAGTCACAGACGTCCCTGCCCCCATCATACTGGTTTAAAAAATAAATGAGAAAAGTGAAGACGGGGCTGGACGGGGACGTGACCCGGGACCTCTTGGCGTTCAGACCGGGTCCTCTCGACCTGTGTTCAAGGACGTCAGGGGACATGGACCGAGGCGGGACCCCCGGCTCTCGGTCTGGGTGCAGCTGCCGCAGAGAAACCCACACAGAGGCAGAGTGAACCCACAGCCGCCGGCCCCCGGGGCAGATGGATGCTCGGGAGGCGGAGGATGGGCGCAAGCCCTAGGAAGACACTCCGCTGGCAGGGGGCAGGGGGCTTGACCCGCGCTCTCCCAGGACAGGACGCTCGGCTGCCTGAGGGCCCTGCCCGCAGAACAGGCTCCTCCTGGGCACCGCTGCCAGGGCCAGGGCAGGGGAGGCACCAATGAAGGGGCGGGCCCCGCCCCGGGCTCCCTCCTGCCAGGCGGGTGATCCCTGCAGTCCCGTCCCCCGCCCCGGGCAGTGGAAACCTGAACGCACATGAGTCCCCGCCACAGCCGCAGGCCGGCAGGTGGAGCCTCCGAGGCCCACCCGCCCTCCCAGGTTGCGTGCGAGTCCTCGGGACTCCGGTTACACCTGTAACCGCGGGCTCAGAAACCGGGAATTACGGGCGCAGCCTCTCCCGGGAGGGCCGTGGAGATCACACGCACGGCCCCGGGCACGGGCGGGACCTCGGGCGGCAAGGACTTGTGGGGCCCAGCTGAGGCAGAGGGAGGCCGCCCGGCTGCACCGGGACGGAGAAAGGCATTGATCCAGCGTCGGACCGGACGGAGCCCTCAGCACACAGGAGGGAGGACTGCGCGAGGGCAGGAGTCAGGACCCGGGGCGGAAGGAAGCGGGAGGAAGGGGCTGCACCTTGCGGCTCTCGGAGAAGACAAACTGACGGGCTCTAGCCAGGCGTGGAGAAACCGGGCACCAATGTCCAGAGCAAAAAAGGGGATATTACTAGACAATTTCCGGAAATTAAAAGGATAATAAGGGAACTCTGCGGACAACACCGCGCCTGTACATTCAAAACCTTGGCTGTAAGGACCGAGTCCTCAACAGGCGCAGACACCAGAGCTCGTTGAAGAAGAGACGGAAAAGTGGGAGGTCCTCGACCTGTAGAAGAAAACGTTCCGGCAAAGAAAACTCCAGTTTCTTGGAAAATGCTACCAATCACTTCAGGAAGAGAAAAATGCCAATTCTGCATAATCTCTCCCAGAAAGTGGCAGAGGAAACACTGGCCGTCGCCTCTCGCGAGGGCGGCAGGCTCGGAACCAGACGGCGACGTCACCGTCAAAACGGCAGGCCGGCATCACTCAAGAACAGAGACGGGAACATCCTCGACCAAACTCCAGCAAGTGGATCCAGCCACACGCAGAAAGGGCGACTCGTCACCGCAGGGGGTGTCCGGGGGTCCGAGGCGCGTTTGCCACCGAAAGACCAGTGTCCGCAAGTCCTGCTGGTGGAGGCTGGACTCGCTGACGCGGCGCAGACGTGGCGCAGACTTGGCGGCTGTGCGGGGCTCTCGGGCTCGTGCGCCTGACGGAGCCCGTCAGAGAAGACTCTGCAAAAGCCACAGCCTGGCACAAAGGCCACTGCGACTTGCGGGGAAACTGCTTCTGCGGGGGCGCCTGCCCACGGCGGCCCGCCCGGCGTGGCCTTGTCACCTGCGACTGACCCTCTAGTGCAGGATAACCGTCAGGACGGCCGCGTGATTCTCCCCACCCTTCCTTTAAGAGCGTCCTCTACCTCTGCGAGAACCACGCCGTTTACGACGGCAACGCTCTACTCCCAAACCGAAACCTTCCCTTTTGGAGAGCCTCCCTCTGTTTTTCAGGTTGGCTTGTTGGACTAAAATCACAGGAGGCCGTTGTTTGGGACGAAACTCCTGCCCTGGGCCCCGACAGACCAAAAGTCAACGCGTCACCGTGCTCACCACGCCGAAACTGACCTGCTACGTGGCCTGAGAAACCAGCACAGAGACAAACGGGCCGGTTTTCATCTTCAGTCCGCGATGTTCCTGCTGTCTAATCCTGACGGTAAAAGGCGACCTGCAGCCACCTGCAGGGACCAACCTGTGATTGTGCTGCTGTTCCATCCCCCATCCCCACCTTGCAAGGAAAGCGTCTTCCGGGCGGACGACCAGCGGCTTCCGTCCCTGCTTCTGCGCCCTCCAGCCCTTTCTGTCCACGAAACCGACCTCGCTGGGACGTGTATCCTACTCTGCGGAATGAAGCGGCGCCTGGTTCTAGAATCACAGGGAAGCCCGTGAGACCCTTACACGCGGACCTGTTGTGATTCTGTCTTTGGACAGTGCACAGGACCTCTCTGTACTGTCTCTGCAGTTTCTTGTGAATCCATAATTATTTCAAAATAAAAGGTCTTAAGAGTCAATTAAGGTAACTCACCACAGTAAGAGGCTAAAAAAATAAAACTACACGAGCATCTCCATGGCTGCGTGAAAGCATTCCGCAAAACGCAACATCCATCCGCGACGAGATCTCTCGGCCATAGAAAGGAAGATTCTAAACCAGATGACGCTGCGCTGGAACACTAGAGCCAGCGTGATTGTCCCGCACTTACACACGCCCCTCGCCCCTGCCCGGGGCCTGCGAGAAGTGGCGCCTGGGGGCGTGAGCTCTGTGGAGAAGCAGCTGATCCCAGGGATGGGGCCGGGCAGACACCACGGGAGCCTAGCACAGGAAGTAGGGAAGGCACGGGCGGCGAAATAAATATTCTCTAGTCCATAGTAGAATAAATAACTAAAGGAGCAAATGCCAAACGGAGGAGAAGGGACATCTCTCCCTGACAGAGGAATCTCAGTCAGCAAGCGTCGGTGAAACCGGGCCGGAAGTCCCGACGGGAACCCCGCGGTGAGAACAGCCGCGGCAGACCCCCAAACGGCACTAACGCTCTCGGGCAAATGCTGCGCAGAAGCAGGATATTTGCAAAGTCTCAAAGAATCGCCCCAACACATTTATTAGCAGCAGAGGGAAGCATAGCGACATCTCCCGGAACAACACACATCGACTCCATTCGTGGGATTCCGCCCCGGGTACGGCCCCGGCTCTGAGCACGGGAGACGCTGGGCAAGCCCACGGCGAGGGCCGTTCTGCCAACCCCCGGCCAGCACTCTTGGAAAGCGTCACGGTCACAAAGGACAAGGACAGCCTGCGCAGCTGTCATGCACGAGAGACTGGGGAACCCAGAGCACGTGCAGAGTGGGATCCGAGCAGGGGACACGCGTGGAGGCTGGTGGACACGCGTGACCAGTCCGTCTTTTGGTGGCGAGGGCCGTGCCAGCGTTAGTGGCTGAGGCTGGTGACAGAGCTATGGTTACACGAGGACCCTGGGGAGGGGCACAGGTGACCTCTCCACACTCTTGCAGCAGCTGTTCTCATCCCAGGAGCTCATGTGTGTCCAGAAGAGCCAGGGCTGCCAGGTGCCTCCGTCCCGCCACAGGAAAGGACACCGGCTCGACCTTCCCTCCCGCCCTGGGCTCCGGCACTGCGTCTGCTCCAGAGCGGCGCCGTGGGGCTGCCCCGTGTCCCCAGAGAAAGCCATCAACATCCCAACCTAGTGTCAGCGAGCGCGGCCGTGTGTGGGGTGGGTCCTTGCCCACGGTCACGCTGAGGGGGCTGGGGTGGCCTGCGGCAACGTGACCCACACAGGCGGGGATGCGGAGACAGACACGCGGACAGGGAGAGCCGCGGCGCCACACAGGCCGAGGTTGGGCAGCGCTTCTACAAGACGAGGATGGCAGGAAACCACCAGACACTGGGGACTGGCCTGTCTGGGACTGTCCCTCACGGCCCGGAAGGAGCCAGCCCCGCCCGCACCTCGGGTCGGACGCCCGGCTGAGAGCGGAGACGAGAATCTCTGTTGTTTCACCACCTGGCTCGCGCCACTCTGTCACAGCAGCCGAGGAGACTACACCTCCCTGCAGAAAAGTCACGACTCACGGGGTCTTTATTCAGAAACCAAGTAAACCCCTCTCTCGCCTTCCGATCTTGTCCAGCAGCCCAAGAACGCAGGGGCCGGCCGTGCGATCTGCAGGTGGCGCCCGCCACCGGCCAGCACAGCCACAGACGTGCGCCCGGCCCTCCCGCTGGGCCCGGTCAGGGAAGCGGCGTGACCCGCATTCACCTCAGCTTTTCCTTAAGAGACTGAGCCAGTAAACACACCCCAAGCCAATTTCAGGAGTTTTGTAAGCTGAGCAGGAGTCCGGGAAACGGAAACGCAGCTACTGTTTACTCTCCAGGCGCTGGCTCCGCGCACCAGCCAGGAGGGCAGGGCAGGGCCGAGCCTGCCGCTGCCACAGCACGTGCCAGGGAGGGGTATAAAGGCCCTAGCCCCGAGCACTCACCCCACACACCCACTCACTCCTCACTCGCACCCACCCAGCCCAGCCCAGCATGGCCGCGTCCGCCGTGTCCGTCTGCTCCAGTGACCTGAGCTACGGCAGCCGGGTCTGCCTGCCTGGTTCCTGCAACTCCTGTCCTGACTCCTGGCAGGTGGACGACTGCCCAGAGAGCTGCTGCGAGCCCCCCTGCTGCGCCCCCAGCTGCTGCGCCCCGGCCCCCTGCCTCACCCTGGTGTGCAGCCCAGTGAGCTGTGTGTCCAGCCCCTGCCAGTCGGTCTGCACCAGTGCCTGCACGGCCTCGTGCTGCCCGCAGTCTAGCTGCCAGCCGGCTTGCTGCACCCCGGCCCCCTGCCAGCAGGCCTGCTGCGTGCCTGTGTGCTGCAAGCCCGTATGTTGCAAGCCCGTGTGTTGTGAGCCTGTCTGCTCTGGGGCTTCCTCTTCATGCTGCCAGCAGTCTAGCTGCCAGCCGGCTTGCTGCACCCCCTCCCCCTGCCAGCAGGCCTGCTGTGTGCCCGTGTGCTGCAAGCCCGTGTGCTGCGTGCCTGTGTGCTGCAAGCCTGTGTGTTGCAAGCCCATCTGCTATGAGCCTGTCTGCTCTGGGGCCTCATCCTCATGCTGCCAGCAGTCCAGCTGCCAGCCAGCTTGCTGCGCCTCCTCCCCCTGCCAGTCGTCCTGCTGTGTGCCCGTGTGCTACAAGCCCGTGTGCTATGTGCCCGTCTGCACTGGGGCCACCTCCTGCCCGGCCCCCTCGTGCTGCCAGCCCAGCCCCTGCTCCTCCTCCTGCTGCAGACCCTCCTCATGCGTGTCCCTCCTCTGCCGCCCCGCGTGCAGACCTGCCTGCTGTGCCCCCACCTCCTCCTGCCAGCCCAGCTCCTGCCCCCCAGCCTCCTGTGTGTCCCTCCTCTGCCGCCCTGCCTGTCCCCGCCCGGCCTGCTGTGGTCTCTCCTTGGGTCAGAAATCCAGCTGCTGACGGGCACATCCCCAGGGCCAGAGGGCTCAAGTCCCCCCTCCCTGCAGTCCTGAGACTCCCTGGCCTCCCAGCCCCTGCCCAGGCAGCTCCACCGCAGAGAAGAGCAGCCCCTCCCGCAGCCGCCCAGCCTGCTCTGGCCTGAGCCTCACTCCTCCCCTCCTGCCCTTGGCCCACAGGAGACCTGCGGCTCCACACTGTGCTTTCTCGCCAGGCCACGTCTCTCCTTGCTCAGGACCAGGCCCTGCCTGACTCTGGTTTTCCACCCAAAACAGTCGCTCTCAGCCTCTGAGCTACAATAAAACCCGCTCTGCCCACGCTACCCTCTGTGCTGACTGCGGCTCACCCGCCGGGAGGGGTGCGGGGAGGCCGGGTCCTGCTCTGGGGGCCTCGGACCCTGTTTACATCCCAGCCACAGGGCATGTGGGGACTGTCGCACAGGACACCTGGAAGCCCCTGTCCACCTCATGGCATTGCTCTGCCGTCCAGCCACCCCCAGGTCCTGTGGGCCCAGCTGTGCTCACTGGCCAAGTCCTGTGAGCACCACCTGGGCTCAGGCCAGAGCCCCCCACTGTGGGGAGAAGCAGCTCCTGCCAGGCCCAGGTGGGCTGTCCTGGGTGGCAGGACCCGCAGCTGTGCAGGGAGGTGGGGGACTGGGGGAGATGCAGCAGCAGCTGGCCCAGCACTCAGGAGTTCTGCTCAGGATGGTTTGGGCATCCTGGGGTCCTGCACTCGCGGACGCTCAGGGATGCCTCTGTTCCCGCAGGGGCACCGCTGGGACGCAGAGAGAAAATGGAGATGAGATGTGGCCTCTAGAGCTCCCACCCGCTGGGTGGGGGCAGGCGGGGAAGGGAAGGTCACCATGGTGACAGTGGAGGACACCTGGGACAGCGTGAGAATGTGTGCAGACCAGAGGGCAAGAGGGAGGCCTCCTGGGGGTGTCTTAGCTCCTTGTGAGGGAGACAGGGAGGACCCAGGGCCATACTGTCCCTCCTCTGCTCCTCCACACCCTCCCTGCACCCCGTGACCTGGGGCAGCGATGCCTCCCACACTTCTTGGTCTCAGGGACCCAGGGACAATCAGCAACAACAAATTATAAGAAGGGGAGAGAATCTGACATTGAGAATTATCACATTACAGTATGCAAATTGTCCAGTTTTGAACAAATATCATGCAGCATGCAAAGAAGCAGGAAAGCATGGCCCGTTCACGACGGGAAGAAAACAGTTAATAGAAAATGTCCTTGGAGAAGCCCAGGGTTGACTTTACTAGACAAAGTATTTCAATTAACTCTCTCACATGTACTCAAAGAGCTAAAGGAAACCATGGACAAAGAACTAAGAGAAACCAGGGGAACAATGTCTCAACAAACAGAGAATACCATAAAGAGGGAGAAATTATAAAACGAGACCAAATAGAAGTTACGGAGTTGAGAAGTCTAATAACTGATAAGAGAAAGATCGCTGAGGGGTTCAACAGCCAATCTGAGCAGGCGTAAGGAAAATCAGGGAACAGGAAGAGAGGTCCCTTGAAGTCTCCTAGTCTGAAAGGCGGGAAAACAAAAAGAACAAAGAAAAAAAATGACACAGTTTAGTTGGCCCGTAGGACAGCAGCAAGCATAGAACACACACTTAATAGGAATCCCAGAAGGAGAGGAGAGACAGGAAGGAGCATAAAAAATATTTGAAGAAAAATCTGAGAGACAAACTTAGAACAGTAGTTGCCAGGGAAGGGGGAGAGGCCATCAGGGGATGAGAGTTCAGCGGGGGCAGAGTGTCAGTGCAGCAGGGTGAGAATTGTGAAGGTGGATGGTGGCGATCCTTGCACACCGTGAGTGCGTTTAGTCCCACTGAGCCGGACACTTAAACATGGCATGGCAAGTTTTATGTTATGTGTATTTTAATACAATATTTTTTTTCAATATTTGAAGAAAATAATGGAGCCAAGAACTCCCCAAATATGATGAAACACATCCAAGAAGTTCACTAAACTCCAAGTAGAATAATCTCAAAAAGATCCACACAGAGGGACACAGTCGAATCCCTGCAGGCCCAGAAAGAGTCTTGACAGCCGCGGGAGGAAGACTGACGGCGGGTTTCTCATCAGGAGCCAGAAGTCCGGAGGCAGCCGGCCAGCCGCTCACAGCACAGAGGGGAAATCCTGCCCGGCCAGACGTCTGTACCTAGTGAAACCATCGTGCAAAACTGCAGGGAAAACTAAGACACTTCCGGATAAATAAACGCTGACAGAGTTTATCGCTTGCAGACCTGCCCTGTGAGAAACGCTGGCTCAGGATGAAATGCGGGGTGCTGGACAGTACCGTGAAGCCCCGTGAGGACACGTGGAACGCCAGGAAGGCGTCAGTGTGCCGTAGGAGCTGTCCACGCGCCCGGGTTGTGTCGCGCTGGCGCACGCTCCCCATAGCATCGTCCCACAGTCCTCTGTGTGGACATGAGGCCAGTGGTGATGCTCCCACTTAATTTCTGATTTTAATAATTCGCATCTTTTCTTTTTTTTTTCCCCAGTCAGTCCAGCTAAAGCTTTGTCAATTTCATTGCTCTTTTCAAAAAACTAACTTTTGGTTGCATTGATTTTCCCCATTGTTTTTCTAGTCTCAATTTCTTTTTTCCTCCTTTTACTCTGGTATCCAATCTCCATCTCCTGCCTTCGGCCAGCCCTGCGTTTAGTTTGCGCTTCTCTTTTCTAGCTCCTTAGGGTGCGTCTTGGTCTGTCTGGCAATTACCCCAGCTGTAAGGCGTGCCCGCCGCTGGGTAAGTTACAGAGGAAAGCAGTTTGCTGGGCGCATGGCTCTGCAGGCCGTACGAGAGCCTGGCACCCGCGCCTGCTGCCGGCCAGGGCCCCAGGTGCACCCGCTCACGGTGCCGGGTGAGGAGGAGCTGGTGGGTGCGGAGGCCGCATGGCAGGAGCAGAAGCGAGAGCAAGACAGGGAAGGTGCCGGCTCCTCCACAGCCCTAGTGGGAGCTCACCCGCTGCCCTGGAAAGGGCACTGTCCAGAGGGATCCGCACCCACAACCCAAACACCTGCCACCGGCCCCACCTCCAACACTGGGGACCAAACTTGAACAGGAGCCAAAACACACCCAAACCACAGTAAGTGCAAAGGAGGATTACTGGCTCGAGATCTTTCGTGTCTTTACTGTGAGAATGCACAGCCACCAATGCTCCTCTGCGCGCTGCTTGCGCCGGATGCCACGAGCCCCGGTTTGCGGTATTTTCACACGTTGTGTTTTCTCGCCGCCCTTTTGGTTACTTTCTTTGACCCAGTGGCCGTTCAAGTGTGTGTTTAATCTCCACATAGCGAATTTTCCCCTTTTCCTTCTGTTACTCATTTCTAGTTTCTTTCCATCGCTTTGGATGAATCAGCTGATACTACTGACTTGGCGTGGGCTTTATACCTCATTTGGGTTGTAACAGAAGATTTTCTTTGCTACAAAGAGTTACTTGCCTTGGGCACTATTGCAAACACAACATCGGGAATAGATGTCTTCAACAATTTTCAAGATAAATGTCTTGAAGTTGGGCTGAATTTGGTAAATTAGTGTCTTACAGACAGTGCACCTTCTGGGACAGGAAAACGTGAAGGGTTTATTGCACAGATAAAGTATTAACAGATCCAGATGCTTTCATTTCTTTTCATTGTATCTTGCATCAGCAAAATCTCTGTGCTTAAGCTACTGCTGTAAGTCACACTTTGCAACAAGTTGTAAGTATTATTAACTATATTAGTGCAAATGCAACATGTCAACGTCAATTTTGTAACATGCTGAAGTTGAACCATGAGGCAAATCAGTGTGGATTATTCAAAAGTGTGTTGGCTAACACAGGGACAGCCAAAATTTTATCTCTGTGAGAACAGAGAGTTAAATTTTATGAAGAACAGAATCAGCAATGGCGATCATTGAAAGATTTCCATAGGAATGCAGCAGTTCTGTGTGATATCACGTCAAATCAAAACGACCTGAATATTTCTTTGCAAGGTAAAACTAAGTCTACATACGATATGTGGCAAAAAAAAAAAAAAAAAAAAAAAATCCAAGCATTTCAAAAACAGCTATCTTTTTTAAAAACACCTCTTCAAAAGGAAATTTCGGGTGAACATTTTCCCCAGTTCGCAAAGGTCCCTTATGAGCAGGACGATGTATGTGGATCATTTGAAGAGGTCACAGCTGTTACAGACCTATCAATCGGAGAACACAGTGAAAGGTCACATTGAGAGTCATGATGTCACACTCAAATTAGCATGTCAGCCCCACCTAGTTGATCTCACCAAGGCCCCTAAAGACCTACAGACGGAATTGATTGAGCTCTCAGTAGATGACACTGTAAAGTCATAGTTTGATGCTAAGAAAGATCCAATTAAAATGCAGAAAAATGCAGTAGGATACCCACGCCTTTGGCAACCCGTCTGAAAACTGCTCTCTTGCTTTTGAACCGCTTGTTGCTGCAAATCTACGTTCTCCTACCTAACCCGAATCAAGACGCCCTTAAAGTCACAAATGACGGATACCGTCTAGAGGGTCAACTGAAACTGCGACCTCCGTGCTGTAACCGGATATGCAAATGCTTTCCAACAAAAAGCAGACACAGCAGAGTCACTAAAAGGTTAGATAACTTTAAAATTAACAAATAGTTTTCATTTTTTGAAATTATTGAGAACACAGTAGTTGGAGATTTTTACAAAATCATGTGCATTTTTAAGCATATCTAATTGAAGTTTACTGAACGTGTCCTTATGTGATTACAGCTGAATTAACGGGGATTCCACTGTGGAAAGGTCCCACCCTGGGCGAGCCTCAAGGCGGCTGCCGGGAGCCGCACACGCAGAGCAGGTGTCTCCTGCCGCGCGGATGTCCCGTCAGTGGGCACAGCACGGCCCAGACCGTCACTCACACACGGAGGACAAGCAAGGGGCTTCCGACAAGGAAATCGCGAGCGTGAAAGAGAGCAAAGCCTGAGCAGACGCGGAGGAAACGCGGAGGCGGCCACTTCCTAAAATAAGAGAAGGACGCTGCTTTTAAAAGAGGAGGAGGAGGAGGAGGAGGAGGAGGAGGAAAGGGAATCACCCGGAGTCCCTGGAAACCAAAGGCGCGGCGACCCGCCGCAGCAGCACGGGACAGACTGCGAGAGCCTGAGGCTGCCGACGAGGCGGCGGGGCAGCCGGCGACCCACCCCGCGCAGCGAGCGGACGGACGGGTGGAGACCTGAGGAGGAAGGACCCGCAGCCCCGCGGGCCGGGGCCTGGGAAACGGGTGACCCGCAAGGAGAAAACGGCAGGAGACCCCCGCAGGAGGAACGGTTACCACGGGGAGAATCTCCCGCAAACGCAGCCCCACGGCTGTCCCAGCAGCAGGAATGCGGGAAGTCTGCTACACACGAACCTCTCCGCAACTTTGACTCCGCAGTCTCCAACCAAAGGGAACGCAATCCCCTTTGCAGATGTCCGGGAGGCTTTCACGGATGACCCGCGTGGCCCGTCGTGGCCAGGCAGGGCTCCAAACCCTGACGGCAGAAACCGCACGGGGTGCGGACGGCAGCCTCCGCCGCGCGGCTGTCCCCCACTCGCAAACTCAAAGAGCCTTTCTCCGTACTTTTGCTTCGTGGTGAAAACTAAAGTGGGCATCTTAGACCATTTAGAAAAGAGTAACACAGGAAACAGCACACACCTATCGCAGGCAGAGGATGTGAGACGTGTCACCAACAGAAACGTGGCTGCGCTGTGTGGGACGGAAAGCGACATGTAAGCGTTCAGCTCAACGAGCTAGAGAAATACGTTAAAAATAAGTTTAAGAGGGTAGGAGAAAAGAATAGCAAAAGATTTAAAATTAAAACTAATGAAATATGAAACACAGACTTTTTAAAAGTACCACTACAGTCTTTAAAGCTCTGGCAAATGTAATGAAAATAAACACCTTAAAGCAGAAAAAGAAACATGCTCACAGATTTAGAGATTTTTGTTTCTAAGCGACAAGGAAGTGATATGGGCATATTTATCATAAAATTTGAAAATATAAATGAAAAATGGAAATATGGAAATATGAATAATGGAATATGGAAATATGAAATATTTGGAGTATTTGAAATATTCCCATGTAAATAGGAGAATATGGAAAATGGAAATATAATATAAATGGAAATATAAATAAAAAATGGAAATTACCCACACTAATGGAACGAAAAATTTAAAGCAATGACATCCAAGAAAATATTGCAAAGGTATTTAAATATCTGAGCCTGCAACAGGCGCAGACGCAGGTGGCTGCCCAGGGGTGCACCTCCCGCCCGCGATGTGCCGGCCTTTCCTGGGTACTCCACGCATTCGCACAAGCTGAGTCCTCTGCATTTATCTAGCAAGACTCGCGAAGCCCTGCTGCCCAGACCAGCAACACAGTGAGTGTGTGTGTGTGTGTGTGTGTGTGTTTGCGTGTAGGAGACAGAGAGAGACTGGCTGTAGGTCAATCTCATTTAAAAATATAAAGTAAAGACTCTAAATAAAACGTTAGCAAACGTAACAGGGAACCGCACTAAAAGGAAAATAAGCCATTGCGTACAGCCACGTGGAAAACAGCACGGAAGATGCTCAAGACTGAAAGCAGAACGGCCGTGTGGTCCAGCGCCCCGTTCGGGGTATTCATCCAAAGGAAATGAACCTAGAATCTTGGGAGACATCGCGCTCCCGCAGCGCTGATCACAGCGGCCGGGTCTGGGCCACCCTGAGCGTCTAACGGTGGCCGGACTGAGCACACCGCGGAATCGTATTCAGCCTTGACAAAGCCTGAGACCTGTCGTTTGCCACAGCGTGGACGACCTGGGGGACACCAGGCTCAGCGAACAAACCAGCCACGGCAGGGCGAGTACCGTATGACCCACACGTGGCATCTGCAGAAGTCGCGCTCATGCAGGCAGAGTAGGCGGTGGATCGCGGGGGCTGGCGGGCGGGAAATGGGGAGCTGTTGACGAAAGGATGCAAAGTTTCACCGGTGCAGGACGATCCCGCTCTGGAAACCCGACGTGCGCCGGTGACAGTTCACTGCGGTTGCCCCGATCCAACCCTGGGGCTCTTTCGCTGCACAGAACTTTCTGATCAAATGATCAAATAATTTGTACAAACAAGGGAAACCTCTCTGGGCATTGGAGCGAGAGTAGAAGTGGGGTGACCCACTGGCCCTGGGGGGGCAGGTGGGGTGGCAGACGACGTGTCCTCCGAGAGTGACGCACGTTTTCCTGCTCCCTCTCCTAAATGAAGACTCCGTTTCCTTGTACTCCTTTACGCCATCGGCCGGGGACGACAAGGGGACGCTGCAGACCTGGGCTCCTTTCTGGAGGTGACGGAGGCGCCTCCTGCCGCTCGTCGCGAAGCTGCGGTTTCCCGGGCGCAGCTCAGTCGTGACCTCAGTGCTCACTTTCTCCCCACTCTAGTTTTCCACGAGTTTTGCCGTGGGCTTTTAGGTGAAGAGTGAGTCAGTCCATTGAGAATTCTGACGGCTTTTCTGCTTCCGTTTGGTTAGTACCGTCAGAGATGCCATTTCCGACTTGCACTCTGAGATGCCCACGCACCAGCCGTGCCTTGTCATCCTCCTTCCCCAGCGGCACTGAGGTGTAATTGGCAGACAGACATCATATGGATTTAAGGCATACAGCGTGACGTTCGGTGTGTGCATACCTATGTACAATGTAATGTTTGGTATGCACATACCTGTGTACAACGTGACGTTCGGTGTGAGCATACCTGTGTACAACGTAATGTTTGGTGTGCACATACCTGTGTACAATGTGATGTTCAACGTGTGCATATCTGTGTACAACGTGATGTGCGGTGTGCACATACCTGTGTACAGTGTGTTCAGTGTGAGCATACCTGTGTACAATGTGATGTTCCATGTGAGCATACCTGTGTGTACAACGTGACATTCGGTGTGCGCATACCTGTGTACAACGCGGCGTTCGGTGTGCACATACCGAACCGGTGTATGTGATGTTCGGTGTGCGCATACCTGTGTACAACGTAACGTTCAGTGTGCGCATACCTGTGTACAATGCGGCGTTCGGTGTGCGCATACCTGTGTGTACAACGTGACGTTCAGTGTGCGCATACCTGTGTACAACGCGGCGTTCGGTGTGCGCATACCTGTGTACGTGACATTTGGTGTGCACATACCTGTGTACAACGTGACGTTCGGTGTGCGCATACCTGTGTACAACGTGACATTTGGTGTGCGCATACCTGTGTACGTGATGTTTGGTGTGCACATACCTGTGTACAACGTGACGTTTGGTGTGCGCATACCTGTGTGTACAACGTGACGTTCGGTGTGCGCATACCTGTGTACAACGTGACGTTCGGTGTGCGCATACCTGTGTACAACGTGACGTTCGGTGTGCGCATACTTGTGCACAACGTGATGTTCGGTGTGCGCATACCTGTGTACCCATTACACAACCAAGGAATCAGCGTGGGCACCACCTCGCATCGGTACCTTTCCTGTGCGGGGAGGACACTTAGGGTCTTCTCTTAGCCAAGCCCACGTCTGCAGTGAGCACACGTGCAGACCTCGGAGAGCGGTGGGTACAGCAGCGCCCTCGGAAGGACGCCTCGGAAGCAGCTGCCAATCCAGGGCCAAGGGGACGGGCGCTGCACAAACAGCGCGGACCACAGACGGACACACAGAGGCGAGGGATCGTGGTGCCCGTCCCGCTAAGGGGCATCCGGGGACGGCAGTGGGAAAAGCGAGTCCCGAGGCAGGTGGGACGGGGGCCGTGCGGGAAATGGGTCTGAATTCTGGGTCCTCGTGTTCACCACTGACCCACTGTCCTCTTTCGAAGATGACTTACCTTCTCTCAGCACTTTTGCATCTGTAAAAACGGGCTCCGATGCCGCACCTCACGCAGTGACTACGCGTGGCCTGTCACACCTGTGAGCACCAGAGACAGGGCGTGGCACCGACCCGCTGATTTTCCTGGCATCTCCCTAAAGCAACACCAGCTCTTCAGTTCTGGAAAGGGGATTAAGCGTGTGGCTCTCGCATGACCCTTGTCATACTCACTGGAAGGATGCTTAGAGTATCAGTGAATTCAAAATGGCATGGAAACAAGAAAGCGAGGCTCGGCCGGATCCTTTCCATATCAGTAGAAGAGAGACACAGGTGGAAAGGGATTAGCGCGTAAGTCGGAGCAGGATCCCAGCGCACAAATAACTTAGTCTCCCATTCAGCAAATCGAATGAGGATGAGCGGCCACCCATGAGCAGACTTCATCTCGTGCAACAAAACCAGTGGAAAACTTTTGTGTGTGTGTGTGAGACAGGGTCTTGCTCCAGCTCTAGGTGAGCGATTCTCCTGCCTCAGCCTCCCGAATAGCTGGGACTACAGGTGCCACCATGCCCAGCCAGAAAACTCTTGAAAACTCAAAATAACATCCTCAGAGTGAGTTCAAAACATGCTCCATTCACATCACAAGACAAAACCAAAAGTCACAAAAGGGAAGACCAGGAAAGATGAAATGATTTTTAAAAGAATGCACAAACACTTCCTGAAATAGGTCTTCACACCCAAAGGCTCAACGAGTTCCAACCACAGAAACCAAAATAACACACAAGCCTGGAAACAAAAACATGACATTTTAGAACAAGGATAAAAATAAAAACCAAACGCTCCCAGAGAATTAAATAAAAGCTTAAACAGAGAAAAACTATAAAAAATAACAAATGACATCAAACTCTCATCAGAAACTGGACGTGACTCAAAAGTGAAGGTTTGTGTTCCTTGTTTTGAGAAAACAATTATTTAAATTGAGAATTCTATACCCAGCCAAACTATCCCCTGGGCGTGAGGGCGTTGATGCCCTTCCACGCACAAGGAATACACAACGAAAGCCTTGAAATCTCCGTATATGAGAAGTGCTGATCGTTCTCCCCGGCAAAATGAAAATGGGAGACCAGGGGATAGCTTCAGACACGACAGAGAGGACCCTGAGTGCATCGAGAAGAGCCGAAGAGATCAAAAGAGAACGCGCTGGACACTAGACACGACCCTCCCTGCAGGCGCTGTCCTCAGCAAGGCACGTGCATTTGAAAGAGGACGCTCAGCCCCACTGGCCAGTTGTACTTTATCAGATGTGCACATTTTTCTTCGTATTTATATTTTAAAACACTTAAAGTAATAAAAAGTATTTAATCATTTCAAACATGGCACAGATGGACCCAGAATTCTTCACTTTGGGTAAGTGTTCACCTCTAAAACCTCAACTCAACACAGGCTCACCTGCATATTTTCTACACCTTTCCTAGAGCCCAGATAAGAACAGAGGAAGAAACAGAGTCCTGCAACATACACGCAAGTTTACGAGCAAAAACATAATGGCGCATGGTACACCAGCACTAATGAGGGGTCTCCAGCCGCCAGCCAAACACCGACAGGGAAGGGGAAGCTTGTGGGGCCTCCTGTCGTCAACCAAGCCAGGAGGGGTATAAAACCCACAGTGCTGAGCACTCACCCCACACACACCCACACCCACCCACTCACCCTCACTCCTCACTCGCACCCGCCCAGCTCAGCCCAGCATGGCCGCGTCCACCGTGTCCGTCTGCTCCAGCGACCGGAGCTACGGCAGCCGGGTCTGCCTGCCCGGTTCCTGCGACTCCTGCCCCGACTCCTGGCAGGTGGACGACTGCCCAGAGAGCTGCTGCGAGCCCCCCTGCTGCGCCCCCGGCTGCTGCGCCCCAGGCCCCTGCCTCACCCTGGTGTGCAGCCCAGTGAGCTGTGTGTCCAGCCCCTGCCAGTCGGTCTGCACCAGCGCCTGCATGCCCTCGTGCTGCCCGCAGTCTAGCTGCCAGGCAGCTTGCTGCAGCCCGTCCCCCTGCCAGCCGTCCTGTTGTGTGCCTGTGTGCTGCAAGCCCGTGTGCTGTGTGCCCCTGTGCTCTGAGGCATCCTCTTCACGCTGCCAGCAGTCTACCTGCCAGCCAGCTAGCTGCACACAGTCCTGCTGTGTGCCCGTGTGCTGCAAGCCCGTGTGCTGTGTGCCCGTGTGCTCTGAGGCCTCCTCTTCATGCTGCCAGCAGTCTAGCTGCCAGCCGGCTTGCTGCACCCCCTCCCCCTGCCAGCAGGCCTGCTGTGTGCCCATGTGCTGTGAGGCCTCCTCTTCATGCTGCCAGCAGTCTAGCTGCCAGCCGGCTTGCTGCACCCCCTCCCCCTGCCAGCAGGCCTGCTGTGTGCCCGTGTGCTGCAAGCCCGTGCGTTGCAAGCCCATGTGTTATGAGCCTGTCTGCTCTGGGGCTTCCTCTTCATGCTGCCAGCAATCTAGCTGCCAGTTGGCTTGCTGTATCCCCAACCCATGCCAGCAGTCCTGCTGTGTGCCCCTGTGCTGCAAGCCCGTGTGCTGCGTGCCTGTGTGCTGCAAGCCTGTGTGTTGCAAGCCCATCTGCTGTGAGCCTGTCTGCTCTGGGGCCTCATCCTCATGCTGCCAGCAGTCTAGCTGCCAGCCAGCTTGCTGCACCCGCTCCCCCTGCCAGCCGTCCTGCTGCAGACCTTCCTCCTGCGTGTCCCTCCTCTGCCGCCCTGTGTGCAGACCTGCCTGCTGTGCCCCTGCTTCCTCCTGCCAGCCCAGCTGCTGCCGACCGGCCTCCAGCGTGTCCCTCCTGTGCCGCCCTGTGTGCAGACCTGCCTGCTGTGCCCCCGCCTCCTCCTGCCAGCCCAGTTGCTGCCGCCCGGCCTCCAGTGTGTCCCTCCTCTGCTGCCCTGCCTGCCCGCGCCCAGCTTGCTGTGGCCTCTCCTCGGGCCAGAAGTCCAGCTGCTGACAAGCACATCCCCAGGGCCAGTAGCTCAGGGCTCGCCTGGAGCTGAATGTCACGTCCTGAATTGTCCAGCACTTCCCAGCAGTCATCTGGCCCGGTCTGCCGTTGAGCTGGACGATGGCTGAGAACTGCATGTCCATGCTCGATGCTGCCTCCCTCTGGGGTGGGGGCTCCCAGAAAGTCCCCTGACACAGGGTCATCTCTGTGTCTCCTACCCCCATGAGGCTCCGCTCAGCCTGATCCCTGGTGTCCCACCCACCTCCACTCTGTCACCTCCCGCCTTCTCCGGATACCCTTGAGTGAATCGACAATAAAGCCCTGTGACTCTGCAGTCGCTAGCATCCATGTGTCTTGATCTGGCTCTCCTGGCTGCACCGCATGACCACGTGTGTCTCCTTTGCACACGACACTCTGCGGTTCCCGTGCACAGGGGCGCATGCTCCGGGGGTCCAGCCTGGGCGGCCAGGGGCAGGGAGGGCTTTGCAGCCCCTTGCCCGTTTCGGCCACTGTGGGTTTGTCCCTAACCCTCCGTGCTGTTACTCAGTTTATAGATCTTTTTGTTGATTTGCCTTTGTAACTTCTCTCTGCACAAGACCCGTCAAATCAAGAACAGTATCTTCCAGATCCATGTTTTTCCAGAGCATGGTCAAATGCCCTCTTGGCTTCAGAATCAGAAATTCTCATCCAAATTGCCTAAAATCCTGCTGCGCGCCCTGCTGACGTCACTGGAGTTGGTGGCGGGAACACACAATGCTGGTCCAGGTCAGGTCTCTGTTGCGCACCCTGTGTGAGCAAAACATTCTCCTCCACCCCTCTGGGCCTCCGTGAGGCCAGAGTAACAAGACTCATTTGTTAAGGAAGGTGATGGGTCGGCCATGACAGCAGAGGACAGGCGCCTTGTGACCACAGGGCACACGTGAGGCCAATGGAACGGCCGGGACACAAAGACACGGTGATGATTTGGGGGTGTTTTAAGAAATCTTAAAAAGTTATGTCCGGCATAAAGACGTCTTGGAGCTGCTGGAGGAAGTGCCGATTCTATCACACCGATTGTAAAATCGGAAAGGATTTCGATGCAACAGTGTCGGAGAGTCACCAAGAACGCGGCAGCAGCGGCCACAGCGGAGGCAGAAGGTGTCTGGGCTGGGCCCCGAGCACCTGCTGTCCCAGGTGAGTGGGAATGTTTGCAGCACAGGCGTCCACATGCAGGGTGTCCAGCAACACAACCCAGAGTGTTGGCTCCACACCCGGGACCAGAGGTAGTGCGTCCACAGGGAACGAGGTTCTGCGGGGACAGCCTCCACCAAAACGAGGTGTTGCTCCCCCTACGTGAGCCGACAGGGCACGGCCACCCCCAGCCACAGTCCTCGGTATGTTGACCAAACCCCACTCTGCGGCCGGAGAGCGCTTTGCCAGGAGGCGCACGGGGAGCCCTGGCCACCTACACCGTCAGTGCCGTCACCGTCTCCACCAGTGGTGTGGCTCGACGCCTCGTCACGTGAAGACTTTTCACAAAAATGAAACTTTCTTCTTGGTCTTTCATCTGAAAAGAACTATTATGCCAAGTTCTCATTTAATTAGTGATAATACAAGTTTTCGACTCAAGAGACAAAATCGTCCATGTGCAGAGGCCCTGCCTGCCCCCTGAACAGCCGGCGGTGTCGGCGGCACGGGCAAGGACAGCGGCCCAGAGACCACCCTGAGACCTCCCGCCCTCCTGCTTCCCGAGGCCTGGTGCCCCCCCACCCCTGCTGACAGCTTTTCCTAGGGCTGACCCTGATCTTGTAGCTCATTCCTGCCAAGACAGCACACACCCAGCCTGTTCTGAGCCTCCACGTGCCGTATTTTACTGCTACAGACAAGGCTTCATTCAATATATTCAACCCGGAGAGCTCGTAAGGTCGATAGCTAAGCACTGCTTCAGCCGCTCACAGAGCAGCTCCAGGCTCTTCAAACCTGCTCCATTTCTCCCTAAAATGCCCCCTCGCCACTCACTAGCACTCACAGCAATGGTGGATTCCAAGTCCAGGCACCTGCCTCAGCCTCTCTCACCCACCAAACTCTGAGCTCTGTCTCCAGAGTTTGTCTGAATCACCCCACAGATGGCCCCTTTGTTGGGACTTGGTGTATTTGCCTTGGGGTCTGTGTAGACAGGACACCGCTGAACGTGGGTAGAATGGGGGTTTGTGATGGTTTTCCTGGAGTCCAGAGCTCCCAGGAAGCAAGGTGCTGTTGCTGTGTCCCCAGGACCACTGTGGGCTCCCCACTAGGTGTATGCTGCCGGGGGCCAGTCCCTGGGCAGTGGCTGTGTCAGGTTGGGTCTGAGTCCAGCAGGAGCATCTCCCAGAATGGAAAGAGGAGGACCCAGCCTAAGAGTCGGGGGCAGATCTTAAACAGCCAAAGAGGAAAGCACGGACTGGGCTGGAAAAGAAACAGAAGTCCTCAAGAACAGGAGTGAGACTGCGCTTTGGGCCGTGGTGGACGTGACTTGTCCTGTCGCCTCACATAACTAGAAAATGAGACAAAAGATATGAAACAGCTGTTTTTGCACGTTGGACGACTGACAGTGAGGAACTGGCATCCCTGAGAGAAGGAAGGAAATGAGATGAGCCCACAGTTGCCCCCAGATTACTGCCTGGGAGCCCCAGCTCGCAGCACAGGATGTGGAACCCCACAAGCATGGTGGCCTGACTGAGCTGAGCAGAGAAATCAGGGTTCGAGGTGGCTGCGGCAGCTGGCGTGTGTGGGACAGAGCATAGAAGAAGGGGGAGCTCTGCAGGGAAAGCTCCCCAGGGTTCCCCGCATGCATGGCTGAGTACTGCCATTCATGCAGAGCCTGGAGCTCCGCGGGGCTGGGCAAAGATCAGTGAGGGAACTGTAAGGTGAACATCCCCACAGCTTGCAAAAGGTGGGGAGACATCTGGGTTCCAAACAACAAGAGCAGAGAAAGTTCACTGAACACCAGAAGCATTCGGCACGGACCCCACACTAAACGCTGGTGCTGGACTTGCCCCGGAGCAAAGGCTTCTCCAGGTCTTTCCTGCAGAACCAAAGAGCAAGGATCAAGCTGTGGATCAGGCAGAGACTCCAGCCAGAATGCAGCCCAACACTCTTTGAGAGAAATAAACAAAGTGCAACATTCAAAAACATTCACAAAATACAGCATTCAATCACAAATTCCTAGACACATGAAAAGAAAAAGGAAAATGTAACCCATAGCCAAGAGATGAAACAGTCTATAGAAACAAACCCAGAAATGACAGAGTTGATGGAAGGAGCAGACAAGGATATTAAGACAATTACTACAAATATTCTCAGGGACCTACAAGAAAACATAAACATAATGAGGGGAGGAAAGGGTGATACAAAAGAGAAACATATGGAACTCTAAGAGCTAAAAAATATAACATCAGCAATAAAAACGTCAAAATTCAAAGGATGAGCTTTAAAAAGATTAGGCAAGGCAGAATGAAATATCTGTGAACTTGAAGATATAGTCATAGAAACTATCCAAAACTATTCAAACCCAACCGGGAGAAAGTTTATTTATTTATTTATTTTTAATTTTGGGGGGATGGGATCTCACTCGGTCACCCAGGCTGGAGCTCAGTGGTGAGTTTCATAGTTCACTGTAACCTCAAACTCCTGGGCTCAAGCAATCTTCCTGGCTCAGACTCCCAATTAGTTGTAACTACATGTGTGAGCTGCCACACCCAGCTAATCTTCCCTTTTTTTTTTTTTTTTGTTTTTTGTAGAGATGGGATCTCATTATGTTGCCCAAAAAGCTGGTCTCAAACTCCTGGCCTCAAGAAATCCTCCCATCTCAGCCTCCCAAAGTGCTGGGATTACAAGTGTGAGCCACTGTGGTTGGCCAGGAAAAATATTTTTTTAAAAAAATTAACAGAGCCTCAGTGAACTAGGAAGCAATATTAAGTGATCTAACATACATACAATTAGAGTTACAGGGAAATAAAAGACGAGAGAAAAAAAGATTTAAAGAAAAAATGACTAAGTATTTTCCAAATTTAATAAAATTGCTAAGTATATGAAAACTTTGAAAGAAATCACTATGACTTAGTGGACATTTATACAATATCCCATCCAACAAAAGTAGAACGCACATTTTTAAAAAGTATGTGTGAAACATGCACAAAAGTAAATCATATGCCAGGCCCTAAAACAAGTCTTAATATATTTAGGACTATTGAAATCATTAACAGAAAAGATGTTTGGAAAATTGACAAATATCTGAAAATTAAACAACACACTTTAAAATAATCTGTGAGTCAAAAAAAAATTATCATGGAAACTAGGAAGTATTTTGAATAAAATGAAAATGAAGTCGGCACATATCAAAATTTGTGGGGCACAGCTAACACAGCACACAGAGGAAAATGCATAGCCAATTCTTTCTATTGGAACAGAAGGAAGCCTAACGTCAATCATCTAAGCTTCCAGCTTAAGACGCCAGAAAAAGAAGCACAAATTGAACCCAGAAATAAGTAGAGGGAATGAAAAAAATCAGGAATTATAGAAATCTACCAAATAGAAAATCAACAAACAAAAATAAATGAAATCAAATCTAGTTTTTTCACAAGATCAATAAAACTGACACATTTCTAGCTTTACAAAAAACAAGAGAAGAAATAAATTATCAATATTCAAAATGAAAAAAAAGTTATCATGACAGATTCTATAGATATTAAGAGAAAAATAAAGACATAATGCAAACAACCTTATGACAACACATTCAACAGCTTAGATGAAATAAGCAGATAACAGGAAAGACATAAATCATAAAAACTAATACAAGCAGAAATAGAAAATCTCAGTAGCCCTCTATCAACTGCAGAGATTGGATTCATAATTAAAACCCCTCCACAAAGGAAATGACAACCCCAAACGGTTTCACTGCCAAGTATTGACGAAAGGACTAAGACCAAACCCACCCAAACTTCTTCGGAAAATAGTGGAGGAAGGAACCCGCCTCAACTCATTTCATAAAGGCAGCAAAACACTAATACCGAAGCCCGACAAGTACGTTAAAACTACAGATGTGTACACCTTGTGAATACAGATACAAAAATTCCCAACAAAAAATTAGCAAACTGAATTCAGCAACATATGAAAAGAGCAATACTTCATGGTCAGATGGGTTTTAGCCCCGAGAATGTTAGGTTGGTGCATCGTTCAAAAGTCGGTCACTATGCTTTCCCATGTTAGCAGATAAAGGGACATGATCATGTCATCATTTCAATAGATGCAAAAAATGAAAATTAAAAAAACTCAAAACAAACAAATGAAAGGGAACCTCGGTAGACTGAGCGCTTCCCCGGGACCAGGAGCCAGGCGGTGACGTCTGCCCTCCCCGCTTGCGCTCGGCATTGCGCCCCAGGCCCCCAGTGTGCACCAGAGATAAGAAAAGAAATGAAAGACCCACAGATGGGGAAGACCAAGTGCATCTGTCTTTACTCACAGACAACATAATCACGTACTTAGGAAACCCTAAGGAACATACAAAAAATCTCTTAGCATTCATACATGAATTCAGCAAGGCTACAGGATACAAGATCAGTATATAACACCAAAGCAATTGTATTTCTACAGAGCAGCCACCAACGGTACACATACCATTAACCAAAACATTAAAAAAGGAAAAAATAGATAAATTTAGCAAAATACATACAAAGGTCTATACACTAATAATGACAAAATATTACAGAAAAAGTTAAAGAAATCCTAAATGACTGGAGAGACATATCATGTTCATGGACCGAAAGATTCAATTATGTTAAATGTCAGTTCTTTCCTGGTTGATCTACAGATCAATTTACTGTAATCCCAATCAAAATCCCAGCCGGCTTTTCTGTAGAAATCAATGAGCTGGTTCTAAAATCTATGTGCAAAGATAAAAGATCCAGAATAGCCAACCAACTTTAAAAAGGAAAAACAGAAGCTGAGGGCTTACGCTACTTGATTTCAGGATTTAATTTACGGCTGGACTGACAGAGACAGTGTGTGGCAGGGAGGATGGGGCAGAACCGGGAGTGCAGAAACAGCCAACAGACGCGGCCAGCAGGGCCTGACAAAGGCTACGCCACGGACAAGGGACAGTCTTTCGACAAGCGACCCAGAAACAACTGGCAGCGTGTTTTAAAATTAACTTGGAACGGGTTATAGAACTGAACAAAAGTTAAAACTGTAAGACATCTAGAAGCAAGCTTAGGAGAAAACTTGCGTGACTTTGTGTTTAGGCGAAGATTTCTGAGGACCACTGAAGAAAAAATGATAGACCGGGCTTAATCAAAATCAAAACTTCAGCTCTTAAGAAAACACCGTTAAGAAAATGCAACAGTTAGCCACAGATGGAGAGTGTGACAAAAACTGACATCCGGAATCTATAAAGAATATTTAGAACCCAATGATAAGACTGGAAACAACCTGGTCTAAGGAAAACGGGCAGAGGCTTCCGAAAGCCACCTCACCGAAGACACACGGAGAGCCACACGTGGGAGAGCCCGCGTGGTGAGATCAGTCACCAGGTAAACGCAGGCATTGCTGGGCCAGGGCCGGCCGGCCACACCCAGGGCTGCAGGATAATGCGGCCACTGGGAAGACAACTAGGGCCTTTGCTGTAAAGCCAGACGCGTGCTTACCGTCTGCCCGGCAATCCTACTCCTTGGTATTTACCCAAGAGAAGTAAAAACACCTGCCCACACACTCCCGAGTGCCACGTGTATGGTGGCTCTATTCATAATCACCCGGAGCCACCCTCACATGCCCGCAGGCAGGTGGCACACACGGTCACGGGACCCCACCAGCCGTCAATGGCTGAAACAAACAGCAGGGACACGTCACGAAGCCACCCTGTCCCGTGAGGAGTGAGAAAGTCTGAATCTGGTGACGGGGCGGCCGTGGCTGTCTGGGTCTGAGCGTGTCGGGGGGCGGGGAGGCCAGGAGGCCGTCGGAGGGATGGGAATGGTGCTCTGGGCCTGGGCGGAGGCTGCAGGACGCAGACCTCTGTCATAGCTCTTCCAGTCGTACAACCAGGAAGGCACCTGTCGCCTGTGCCTCGACAGAGCCGACCGTGCCCGTGTGGGAGGTACAGGCAGGGATGGGGCGGGCCGAGGGCCAGGCAGCAGGTGGGGAGATGCAGCCTGGGGGGGCTTGGGTGCCATTTCCGGGCCCCAGGCATGGACACGGGCCCCGGGGTGAGGGACTCTCTCCTGGTCCCTGTGCTGGGCTGAGGGAGTGGGGGGAGGGGACCCTGATCATCGTCTGCTTTTTACCAGTTGGGGACAGTGGTCCCTTTACTGAAATGGTTCTGGCCACCAGCATGGCCCCAGTACGTCCTCCTCCCTGTTCTCGCCAGGGTCCTTGTCCTCCTGTGCCCTGCAGTGTCGTCCTGACCTCAGAGGGGCTGCTGTCCACGGCCCTGTGGTGCATCCAGCCCTGATGCAGTCCCGCAGGTGGATTCCAGTCCCTTCCACCCCCGGATCCTCAGCCTCCAGAGGAGGACGCCGGCAGCCCTTGTTTCTACCAGCATGACAACATCCTTCCTCCCACTCACATCTTTATCTCCCGGGAGCGGGGAGCAGCTCCTCTCTCTCCTGCATTGGGGTCCACTGCGTGGGTGGCACCGTGGGCAGGACACCCTGGGAGGGAGACCCAGGCCTGGCCTGGAGACCACAGAGCCTGGACCTGAGGGCAGCTTCCGGGGGGGCGACTCTAGAGGGTGGGGCTGCCCAGGTGAGACACAGCTGGGACGGTCCAGGGGGCCTGGAGAACCCCCCAGGCGGGGCCTCTGGGGTGACCAGCCTCGAGGAGCCAGGGCCGGGGCTGGGCAGGGACTGCGCCTCCCTAGGTGAGGCCCGGAGTCCCGCCTGTGACCCCACAGGAGAAAGGACACTGCCCTGCAATTTCTGGGTTGAGTCACTAGTTCCTAGAAATGTTCCTGGCTGGCGGAGCCACTGTCTGCTCAAATCCCTGCCCCAACCCCCACGAGCATCACAGGAGAAGAGAATCAGGGGGTCACGAGGAGTTTATTGGGAGCTGAGAG
>CAUYRT010038646.1:0-28615 GCA_963574885.1 Lepilemur ruficaudatus
CCCCATCACTTATGCAGCCCCTGTAAAGATCAGATGCAGTATTGACAGATGATAGTAAATTACTCACCAAAGTAGTACTCTCAATTGTTTTGTCAAATACAGTTTGACAAAGGTAACTTTGATAAAACTAATTAACACGGCCTCAGGTACATATTATGTGATTGTTGATCTGGTTAATGTAGCTTTTCAATCTTTATGAAAAATAAACAGAAAGAATTTATACTCATTTGCTATAGATGTCAGTACAAATTTACCCTCAGCTTTCTGCATAATATATTCTGAAGAGATCCATAACTCATGAACATCCAGTAGAACATAGCATAGGTCCACTGTATTTGTCACATTGTACTAATCCAGGGAAGACCAGGGAAGAAACAAGTGGTAAGTGTGTTGAAGGCCTTGGAAAGACACACACCCTTTGGAGAATGGGATATAAACTCCATAAAGAGTTAAGATACTACCACATTAATAATTTTTAGGGATCCAGTGGTTTGTAGAATTCCAGGAAATACTTTCCAAAATAAAGAACAATTAGTGCATCTCGCAGCTCCCATCATACAGAAGGAAGCACCTATCATGATAACCACATCCTGAAAGACTTCTCCGAGCATTATATGGAGTGACATGAAAACTGTAAAGTTTCTGTAGCACTCAGTGCAGGAAATGGCTTTGTAGCTAGCAGGTCTAGGTTTCCAGATTTGGGTTTTAGTGGTCCTAAGCTGGGCCTGAGATCTCAGGTCTATCTGTGATAAGAAAAGATACTATGTAGCATTTATGGAGTACTTAATGGGAACATTACAATGCAGTGGCCCAGGGCTCTAGAACAGGCCATGCCATCTGCAAACTAGAACTAAACAACTTTTGAATGACAGTTCTTGATGTGATACTGCTAGAAATGCATTGTAAGATATCAAATGACATATAGCTAGAAATGCCCAACTGAAGCTGCATTCTGTCAACCACACTACTATTTGAGGGCTTACAGCAAGGCAAGGATAGAAACAGATTAGATAGGAGGCTATTGTAACAATTCAGGGAGGCAAAAAAAGTGGTGGTAAGAAGCTCAGATTCTGGATATGACTTGATGATAGAACTGATATGGTATGCTGGTGGATTGGATATGGAGTGTGTTGGAACAGAGGAACAAGGATGACTATAAGATTTGAGGCCTGAGCAAAAGGGGGAAAATGATTTGGCCATGTACTTAGATGTCAATGACTATGAGAGGTTTACAAAGGACTAGGGCCAGGATGGAGGAAAAGCTGGATCCACAGCCCAGTTTTAGACATGTTAAATTTGAGACACATATTAGATATTCAAGTAGAGATGTCAAATAAGCACTTGATATACAAGTCTAGAGTCCAGGGGACAGGTCAAAGCTGGAGAAATAGAGCTGGGAATTATAGCATACAGATGATATTTAAAGCCATGAGTCTGTATGAGATCATTAAAGGAGGATGCATAGAAAGAAAAAAAGTTCAATGACAGTGCTGGGACACTCTCACATTTATAGGTCAGGGAGGTGGGGAAGCCAGCACTGAGCCAAGATAACATAGCTAGAGGTTGGAGGGAGACAAAGAGGTAAATGATTTATCCTGGAACAAGTAAGGAAAATGTTTCAAGGAGGAGAGAGTGATGTGAATTATGGTGCACACAGACACTAAGTAAGATGACCTTATCTCATTATTCTGTTTCTTCAAGTCTACTCTGACATTTTCTGTTTCTATTCTTTCTTATAATAGGACTCAATTTTTCCTCATTTTATCAGTCTCTTAATGTTGCTTACTCCTTTTTTCCTCCCAAACAGATGCTATTAGAGCTCTTCAAATACAGTAGTTGAGTATTTGGCAACACATGTCCTCTGAAGTAGAAAAGGCATCTTTCTAGTCTATAAACAAACAAAAATGTCCTAGCAAAACTCGGACTCTGACTTTGTATTTCCTCTAAAGAATTCACAGTTCTTTTTAGACATTACCTCATTAATCCTAAGGTATATAAGTACATAGACATTAAGATTATTTGGAAGCACATGTGAAGAATTAATTGCCTAAAATAGGTCATGTAGAACCTTTAAACTAAATAAAATAAATTTGTCTATAGACAAAATCTTATGTTTCTGACAACTTCTTACACATAAATATTCATAGAAATCACATAGAATGGATCACTGAAATATCAATCCAGATAACTCAACAAGAAAAGACCTAAAATGTTGTGCCTGATTTAAATAGACATAGCATCATATCATCAACATGATCATCAACTTCAATCGTCATCAGTAATATCTATAAGAAGCCTTAATCAGTGTCATCACTGTGCTAAGAACTTAAAATTATTATTTTTATTATCATAGCCACTCTATAAATAGGTAGTAGAATGATCTATCATAAAAGGTTCTAGGCTCAGAGACTTTAAGAAACTTTTGCCCAAGGTCACACAGATAAAAGTATTGGGCATGATATGTGGAAATATAAAACCTAATTATAATAGTAATAATGATACCTAAATTTTGTTTTTAAAGGAAGAACTAAGATTCTTGCCAGGAGTATCATGGAAACTGAAAGGAAAATGTCTAGAGTCTAGCTTAAGCATATAAAATAGGAAACAGACCAAATAAAAAAATCAAAATTAAAAGTTGATTCTTTAGAAAAAAACAAATAAAATTAATAAATATCTAGAAGACTAAGCAAGTTAATAGAGAAAATAAATAAAATATCTGTATTTTTATCTATTTAGCAATCTAAGCTAATGTACATTTAAAAAGAAAAACTGGCTCAGAGCAAGAAAAGAAAATTACAGATTAATCACACATTAAAATAGATTCGAAAGTGTAACATAACAAAAATAGTAAAATGTGTGATTAAATATGCACATTTGAATTAGTCCCTCTAATTCATAGTGCTTGAGTCACTTTTACCCTGTTTTACTGCTACTGAAAACATTCCTCTCACCTGCTCCTTACTTCTAAATATTATTTGCTTATGGTTTGGTTTGTTATTCCTTTGTTCAAGGCAACTGCCAAAACACTATTTCTATAGGCAGTGGTGAACTATAGAATGATTTTGAATAAGAAAGTGACCTGACTACCTTTGAGCTTTACCAGAATTATTGTGCCCTTCGTATGTAGAATGTATTACAATGGAGGAAAACAGACTGAGAAAACAGTTAGGATGCTCTTTCAAGATGAAAGGTAATTAATACAGGGATGTTTACAGTGTATATGATTATTGAAATAAGGTAAATGCTATAAATTTCACCATTTCATTAAAATTAAACTTTTCCTTCATACTATAGAGATTTCTAAAGGATCTATAAAAATGAATGCCCAAAATTAGAGAAATTGATTGATCTCTAACCAAAAGATTAGTCTTTTGAGTGTTATATAGCAATATAAAAATTATGCTTAAAAATTATAAGATCTAATTATAAGATCTGATTATTAGGTGAATACATTCAGCTACAAAAGTACAAAATAAATATTAAAGATTTTTTTTAAAAAATAGTTTTAATAATGACTAGTTGTAAAATAAAATGTAGAAAAATACTCAAAACACCAATTTATATTTATGTAAATATAAATGATATAGGAAAATATTAAATTTAAAATTAATAAAATGTAGACATTTGAATAAAATAAAATTTAAAGAAAGTACAAACCCTATATAAATAAAAAACACACCATTTTGCTGAAGAACATAAAAGATTTTAAGAAGCAAAAACAAGCATTTTTTTGATATGAAAGTTTCCAGAATGTGATGTTTGTATTGCTAATAGCATAAGCAAATGAGATTTTTACATATGAAATTGTATTTCATTTGTCTGTAAATTTCATAATTGTAGTTCAAAGAAGTTAAATTTAAGTATTTGTTTTATTAAAACACTTATTATGTATGTGTTTCAAGTAAATATCTAAATGGTACATTTGTCATTTTTAAATATTTAATACTTTTGATGATTTTCATAATCATTAATAACTTCAGTTAACTTATAGAACTAAAGGTGACTCAAATCTTGTAGGCTGTATGGAACAGAGTGGTTAAAAACATAGGCTTTCGAGTCAGATAAGCCTGGGTTCAAATTCTAGCAGTGTGCCACTAATGAGCTTAATAGCCTTGGATAATGTTACAGACTAGAATTTGTTCCCCAAAAAGATACTTTAAAGTCCTAACATCTAGTACCTTTGAATGTGACCTTATTTGAAAATTGGGTCTTTGCAGATGTAAGTAAATTAAGATGATGCCATTAGGGTAGTCCCTAGACCAGTATATGTCCTTAGAAGAAGAGAGGAGACAGACAGATTTACAGAGCTTGGTATGTGATGACACAGGCAGAGATAGGAACAATGTTTCTTCAAGCCAAGGGATGCCAAGGATTATCAGCAACACCAAAAGGTGACAAAAAGGCATGAAAAAATTCTCCTAGAGCCTCCAGAAATAGCATGTGTGTGTAGACACCTTGATTTCAGGCTTTTAGCCTCCAGAACTGTGAGAGGATACATTTGTTTTAATCCACCTAGGTTGTGTTAATTTGTTACAGCTGCTCTAGGAAACTAAGGTAAGTAATTTAATTTACCCAAGATTCAGGTTTTCCTCTCTTTAAAAAAGATGTGATTATTCCTATGGAGGGCTGAATCTCTCTGTGGTCTGAGTTTTCTCATCTGTAAAATGGGAATAATAATAGTATCCCCATTATAATGTTGCAAGGATTAAAAGAGAGTTAATATATATAAAGTACTTACACCTGTATCTGAAGCACAGGCAAAGGTCCATGAGTATTTGCCATTTTATTATTAGATTTGATAACACTTGCAATGTGCTTAACACAGGGATTAAAATATAGCAAGTACTTGTTAAATGTTATTTATTATTCTGATTACATAATATATCTATGTAAAATACTTATAAGTGCCTCAAACATACCAAGACTTCAATAAATGTATGCCATTTTAATTAGTTTTTAAAATAAAGTAATTAACTTATTCTTTAAGTTATTATTTAACTTTCTATTGAAACCACAAAATTAATCCTTTAAACACTAAAATAAATTGCTTCAAGCTGAGTAGTTTATGCTTTGATGAACTCTCAAGTCTATATGAATTCTGATAGGATAAATATTTAAAAGAAAAAACAGTGTAGTGATTTTATTTATTCTTGGTGGAGGCAGAAATTGGAAAGATGCAACTACAATCCAAGGGATATATTTATGATGAGTTTGTCAAGTGCCAAGAATTGTGCTACATTGGGAGAAGAAATAATATGAATATGATTCCAGTTACCACCAAGCTTGTAGTCTATTAAAGACATAGATACCAAGATGAGGGTTTCAAAGAAAAATGATGAGTGCCATGTGGGGCGAGGAAAGGTGCATTGGGAACTTATAGCAGGGGAGCTAATTTAAAATGGGCAACACAAAAGTACTCCTAGAAGAAGAGACATAATATTTGGGAAAAAAATTAAGAATGTCAGAGAGATCTATTTTCTAATTTAAATAACAGCTGTAATTATGAAAAAGATTGCACTGCTTTAGAAAATAAACCACTGAAGTATTTATGAAAAGGGAGTCATCCTGTGCTTGAAACTCACTTTGAACTAGTTCAATAAAATATTTTATATATATATATATAGTCATGTGCCATATAACAATGTTTTAGTCAGTGATAGATTACAAATATTATGGTGATCCCATAAGATTATAACACGATATTTTTAATGTACCTTTTCTGTGTTTAGATATGTTTAGATTCACAAAAACCATTGTGTTATAAGTGCCTACAGTATTTAATACAATAACATGCTGTACAGATTTATAGCCTTGGAGCAATAGGCTATACCTTATAGCCTAGGTGTGTAGTAGGCTATGCCATCTAGGCTTGTGAAGGTACACTATGATGTTCACACACTGGCAAAATTGCCTAATGGCACATTTTTCAGACTATATCCTCACCATTCAGCAATGCATGACTTCATATGTATATGTAATATGTACATACAGTATATACATATACACGTACATACATGTATCTATATTAAATAGAGAAGGATCAAAAATGTGGGTAAAACATTAACAATATAGGAAATCTGAGTAAGTTTGTATAAGAATTATTTATGCTATTTTTGTGACTATTCTATACATCCGAAATTATGTCACAATAAAATGTTAGAAAAAAGATGTCAAAAAGAACAAATAGAAATTTAATATAAAATGGAGATATTTTGATTAGTCACTTGAATTATTATTTTTGATGACTGTTTTAAAACATGATTTAAATAGAATCTAGCCTTTATAATTTGGGAATAAATGGGAAAACAGGACTATAGATACTCACTTTATATATAACTGTACTCAAATATAATTACCTTGCAAAGTGATGAGACCTTATTCACATATTTTGGTTCCAAACAATAGAACATTTATAAATACAAATGAAATAATAGGGTTTATTTAAATTGTTTCTGAGCCTTATTTTATTATCCACACAAAATCATCTGACTTATTACCTCTCACAGCTCTGTGAAGAGATGAACAAGGGAATGTCTGAAGATAAATATTACAATTTTTAGGAGCTACAGTATTGAAGAACATTGATTCAAATCATTTTTGTTTCTATAAACAGAGTTGCCTGATAGAATATTTTGTGACTCTGTTTGTCCATTTTAGGGGGGAATTTTCCTACTAATCTTACAGATACAGTGTGGACCACCAGATGCTGTTTTTGCTTAATGATTTTCTATCCTTAAGGGTTTTTTTCATTGTGTATAGCTGGTTCAAATTGGAAAGCTGCCAAATTGACTCTAACTTAAGTTTTGATATTACGAATATATCTCTTGGTAAGTATCATAAATCATTCTGTGAAAATATCAATGCATCCAAAAGCCAGACTAAAACCAGTGAAGGTCACTAGATCGTTAGGCCATGTTGAAGAAAAAGTTTAATCAACCAGTAAATCAAAACAAGCTTCAATTATGTTCAGATAAACTCCACCAAACTTTTAAAAAATACATGCATCAGACTTCATCTATCCATAGAATAAATTTTCATTGGTGTACTATATACTCTCATTATTAAGAAGTATGTTTGGACCAATAAATGAGCACAGTGTTACTCATGCAAGTTCTATCATAAACTGAATTCACACCCTCCCAATTTATGCTGTAAGGAAGCCGGCCACTCTGCAGTAATAGTGTATTTAATTGGTGGTGAAGAGATTCAGCAAGTCAGGATCTTTTTTTCTAAGCAACAGTGAAACACTTCCATACAGGTAAATTCACACTATCTCAACCAATTTGTTTGGTAAGAGGCAAAAGAAGAGAAAGGAGCTGTAAATGAATTTACAAATTTATCAACTGAATTAATTATTTAATTTATTGCTGAGTGTTTTACCACCCCCAAACTCAATTATTTAAAACAACCACCATTTATTTTCTCAGATACCAGCGATTGGCAACATGGACAGGGCTCAGCGGGCACAGTTTATTTCTCTTCTCACAGTGTCAGCTGGACTCATTCATGCTGTTGTGGATCAGCTGGCAGGTCAGTTGGTTGGTTTGTCCTGGATGGCTTCACTGACATTGCTGGCAACTGGCTGGGGCTGTCAGCCAGGGTATGTCAGTTCTGTCCCTGTGGCATCTCCAACAGGCTACCTTGGCCTTCTTTATACATCATCTGATTTCTAAGAGGACAAGAACAGAAGCTAGACGTGCTCTTGAGTCCTGGTTTGGAAGGCATATCATGTTACTCTACTACTCTGCCGGTTAAAGCAAATCACAGCTCACATTAAAGGGAGGGAAAATCAGCTTCGCTTTCCCATGAGAGAAATTGCAAAGTCACACTGAAAAAAGAATATGATCAAAATGACAGAAATTGTGGCAGTGACACATAAGGAATGGAATTTCTTTTTTTCTTAAAAAACGACTCTAAATAGTGATTTTTGCAAATTTTTCTACATATTATTCTCTGTCTTTTATATTGTTATTTTCTCCAGCAGAGTAATTTTAAATGATTGCAAATAATTGCCCTGAATCCAGGCCACTTGTTTCATATGCCTTTTCCTTAAGAACATAGTGACTTCCATCTAGCTCTGAGTAATCCAATATTTCTCTTCCTAGAAAGAATGAATGCTGCTGTATATGGGAACTATTTGTGTACCACATTTGCTCTGTAAGATAAGTTGTAAAAATTCTAGCATTAAACTCTTCTTTCACTAAACTTTTAAATTCCTGTTTCTTCTTATTCTACTTATTCTCAGATTCATCTAATGTTGGGCATTGCTGGATATTCTTTTTTTGGCTTGGCTATTTTAAGTGTAGCCCATTGTGATGATGATATTTTATAAAATCAGTCACAATATCAAACTTCTTTTCACTGTTCTTTTTGACAGGGAGGCTAAAGTCAAAGTGGAAGGGCTCCTTGACAACAACTGCTGAGAACAAAGGATGGTAAGTGACCTTTTTCTACTTACTTTATTTTTTGGATGGACTCATCAGTATGTGCCAGAAGGGAGAATATGGAACAATCTTTTAAAAAAAATGCAGCCAATGGTAATTCAACTTTAGATCTAAAAACTTTATCAAGCAAAAATTTCATAACTGGGATATTAGGAGAGAAATCCTGGAGCTAGAGAAGTGAGCTTCCCCTACCCTCAGACACAGAGGCTTTCTCCAAAGCCTCACCTTTAAAGAGTTGGGCTTTAGAGACACTGTATAACTACCAGCATAAAGCACATCCTGCTGGAGGACAACTACAAACTGATGGCACAAATATGCTGTTTCTGGAAAATCAGCATCTTTCAGAAATGGATCATTACTCCCCCCGCCCCAGCCATTTATATCTGGCTTCAAACTTCAAAAAAATTGTAGGTTTGTCCGCAAGGGTAATTATGTTATTTAGGGTACCAGTGCGGCTAATATGACAGTGATTTATACCAAGATATATTTCAGATATATAAACCTCAGAGATGGAGGTTTATATGACACTGAAATATGCTTATTCTGTGGGATACTTCCCTCCTACCATTCCTCTAGTTCCAATTCTGCTTGGTCAGAGCCTGCTTCCCCTAAGTCCAGCCCTAGGGAAGGCTGAAAGAGAGAGCAGAGAGCAAGAACATTCCTTTTAAGGAAATGGCCCCGAATTTACACACACTTGGTGTACATGGTATTTGCCAAACCAAGTCACATTATTACTCCTAATTCCAAGGAAGGATGGAGAATATATTCTCTCCCCAGGTAACCAAGAGCAAGCTGTAAAAACACGGGCAAGATTCCATTACTAAAAAAAAGATAGCCAAACAAAACAAACAAACAAACAAAAAACAACAAAAAAACAAAAATGGGGATATTGGAGGACAATTAACCATATCAACCTCACTATTCAAACTATATTGTGAACCAGGAATTAGTTACCTCCAGAGGACAGGTTGCATTGTGTATAAAAAGTCTTTAATACAAACCCATTGCACAATGATTGTACTACGAGAAACAGCTTCATAAAATAATTATAGATAAGTACAAAGATTTTGCTACAATTACAATCATTGCAGTATTAGTAATGTGACAAACAAACCACTAATAGATGATGGGCTATATAGATTTTTGGAAAACAATATTAAGATGTAGGTTTGCCCACTGGAGTAGTTATATTATTGAGAATATTGGATCACTATTTTCATTGACAACCCAAATAATATGAACGACATAGAAAGAATTTTACAATGTATTATGGAGTGAAAAAAGATTGAGTATAGCAGCATCAACATGGTTTCATTTTATATAATATTGGAGTTAATATATTAATATATAATATATAATCTTGCTATCAACATCAAATGTTAAATTGATTCTCTGGATGGTCACATTCTTTGTTCTTAGGAACATAAAATTCTTTTACAGTAAGAAATAAGACACTTTTTAAAAAAGTCACTCTTTTAATAACAAAAAGTGAATATATCAAAAGGAGATTAATGCAAGACAGAATTCCATTGCCCTATAAACCTCACTTTTTATAAAGCAATCCTTTATCTTGGTTGTACTTTGCATTCAGCACAGAAATTAATAACTGAGGAATCATCATACTCTATATTTCTTTGAATTTTTTTTTTCTTTGGTTGGACCATACCATGGTACAAGGAATATGTTTTGGCTGCTTCAATCTCCTTAACTGAAGTAGATTTCAGAAGTGATCCATTAACTTGGTAATCCAGAATCCAATTAAATTGGTTAAAATGCACAACCACAATTTATTCCAGAAGAGAGACCACTTATGTATGAGCCTGACCCTACTACTACACTCTCAGCAGGAACAGAGAAAATCTTTGAGAGCCTGCTCACTTCTTTCTTGGAGTATCTTAATTCCTTTAACATAAGCACCATTAATCACTTTCTGCATTTTTTGAAAGATAACAAAGAGATTATGTACACACACACACACACACACACACACATATATTTGCCTGAAATAGGACAACAACATTTCAACTGCTCCCCTTGTCTGGTTTAAACTGGAAAATATTCCTCAATAAGAACTGCATAAAGCAGCAAATTGAAAGAGTTCCCAGGAATGAATACTAAAAAAAAATCTGCTTGTTAAACAGATCTGGCCAGAATTACAGTGGTGACTTTTCTGGCTGAATTCTTTAGTGTATCTAGTGGAAGGGCGCATGATATCCATTTATTTGACCATCAGATTTCATTACAACACTGGAAATGTAAAAACTCATAATAGATTTGATTCTTTACCAGCTGTTTACTTATGATGACTTCATCATGTGAACAAAATGGATTATATTGTCATCTGTATACTTAAGAAGGCCTAACAGGTAAATAACCAATCTACATTTTCATTTCACTCAGGTATGATCTGACTGAAAATCAGCTACAGGCATTCACTTTCTCAGCCCAAAATTATTTTTATATTTAAGTAAAATGATTCTCTACCAATTTGACCTTTCTTAAGGAAAGGAAGACAATTTAGCTCCTTGTCTGTACTCACTAATAGGTTTATTTTTTCTTCCTCAAATATTCTTAGAAGTTCCAATTAGTATTTTGAATTTCCTGTGAAGTTTTAATGATTGAGTCTATTTTGCATGGCACCCAGTGGCCAGCTAAGACCCTCAAAAGAGATTTTCTCTGATCTTGCTGAGAGTGTAATAAAAGGGTCAGGTTCATAGGTGAATGGTTCTCTCCTTTGGAATAAATTGTAGCTGTACATTTTAGGCAAAATTTAACTAAAAGAAATCTTGCTTTGCCTTTATGTGCTATAAGATAACTGATCTCACTTTCCCTTGCTAAGATAACAGTATTCTCATTGTACATACTTTCAGATTAGCAGTATGAGAAAGACCTAAAGTATCAACCAAGATGGAAGAACCAAAAGTCTGAATGTATCCCAGTGGAACAGAAATATCAAGGTGTAAATAATGATAACAGTAAGCAAAAGAATGTTTTATTAAGTCTGGAAATGTATCTTGAAAATAAAATATTCATAGGGTGTATCTCCTGGTGAGTTCAGATTTATTTTTTGAGAACTCCAAGACTTATAAGAAATGGCATCATTGAGTGACTCACTTCTTTTATATAAAACAATATGTTTAAACAAAATTTTTTAAAATAACTTAGAATCATAGTTACCTTGTTTTCTTTTTCCCTTTCATATGTATTATTAAAATTAGCTCCTCCTTTTAAGCTTCAGTTTTGTTCTAAATTCTTGCTCTATTCTATACATTCATATGCTTTATAAATTTTCCTATGAAGATATTGGAATAGTGAAGATATTTCCTATGAAAATATGTCCTTGAAATATAAAGACACTTCAATATCAAAAAATCTAATAAAAATACATTGACTTAAGAAAATATAAAAGAAAAAATCGACCATCATAAAAGAGGAATAACAGTCATTTGGTAATAATATTAATTCTTGATTTTTAAAAAAATATAGCAAAGTTAGAACAGAATACAGTACCTATTAAAAACATGGAGGGTTGCAGAACAATGTGATTCTACTTAATTCCATTGAACTGTACAGTTAAATGGTAAATTTTATATTATACATATTTTAGCACAGTAAGAATAACAGAATTTTTAAAAGATAAGTGTGGGAAGATACAAATATTTATGTCATATCAGTAACATATATTCATAATTAGGTACTAAGCTACTTTGACTAGTTTGACAAAAGTTCAAATATTAATATTTCCATGATTTAAGTAAGATAATGTTGCTACAAATATGTTTTATTGATTACTTTTGTGTTCTAGACATGATACCAAGAACTTCATATTATTTCATTTAATATTCAGTATAATTCCATTAGAAGGGAATTATCAGTTGCATTTCACACAGAGGAGAATGATGTTCAGGGAGTCAAAATTATTTGCCTAACGCCACACAGCTAATAGGTTATTCATGCCACAATTCAGACTTAGGTTCATGCGATTCTAAAATTGATGTCCACAGCACTTTTACTCCTGAGCCTTCTATGGTTACAGTCCCTAAATCCCATGAGCTTCATACAAAAAAAAAAGATTTTTAATGAACCAAAACAAACCCCCCACCCCAATAGTGTACATTCTAACTCCTGGAACCTGTGAGTGTTACCTTATTTGGAAAAAAGATATTTTCCCATAAAATTAAGTTAAGAATTTCAAGAGATTATTCTGGATGATCCAGTAGGACTTAAATTCAATAACAAGATTCCTTATATGAGACACACAAGAGATATTTGACAAAGGAAGAGGAAGAGGCCATGTGATTGTAGAGTCAGAAATTGGAGTGATGCTGCCACAAGTCAAGGAGGGCCTGGAGCCACCAGGAGCTGAAAGGATCAAGGAGCAGAATTTCCTCATGAAGCCTTTGGAGAAAGCATTGCTATACACAAATAATGACCTAGCTGAAAAAGAAATCAAGAAAACAATGCCATTTATGATAGCATCAAAAAAAAATACCTAGGGAAAAATTAACTAAGGAAATGAAAGATTTATACACTGAAAACTATAAAGTATTGATAAAAATAGTTAAAGAAAATACAAATAAATATAAATATATCCAATATTCATGGAAGAGAAGAATTAATATTACTAAAATATCCATACTACCCAAAGTAATATATAGATTTAACACCATCCCTATCAAAATTCCAATGAGATTCTTCACAGAAATAGAAAAAAGAATCCTAAAATTTGTACGAAATTACAAAAAACCCCGAATAGCCAATGCAATACTAAGAAAGAAAAACAAATCTCTAGGTATCACAACTCCTGAGTTAAACTTATATTACAAAGCTATAGTATTCAAAATAGTATTGTACTGGCATAAAAACAGAAACATAGACCAATGAGACAGAATAGAGAGCCCAGAAATAAATCCAAACATATATGATCAACTAATTTTTAATAAGGGATGAAGATACACTGAGGAAAAGATAGTCTCTTCAATAAATGGTGCTGGGAAAACTAGATTTCCACAGGCAAAAAAAAAAAAAAAAATATGAAATGGAGCCCTTATCTTATACCACAAACAAAAATCAATTCCAAATGGATAATAGACCTATAGCTAAAACCTGAAACTCCTAGAAAAGAGCATAGAGGAAAAGGTCCTGAACATTGGACTTAGCAATGATTTGGGAGATATTACACCTAAAGCTTAGGCTACAAAAGTCAAAAATAAATACATGAGACTACATCAAAATAAAAACCTTCTGCACAGCAAAGGAAATAATCAATAAAATGAAAAGGCAACCTACAGCCTGGAAAAAAATAATTTCAAACCATAAAGGGCTAACATCTAAAATTTATAAAGAAATTTTACAGCTCATTAGCAGAAAAGCAAATAACACAACTGAAAAATAAGTGAAGAATTGAATAGACATTTCTCCAAAGACCTAAATGGCCAACAGGTATAACACAAGGTGTTCAACATCACTAATAATACAGGAAATGAAAATTAAAACCACTGTGAAATTATTGTCTCACACTTAAAAGGATGGCTATTAAAAACAAAAGACAAGAGATAACAAATGTTGGCAAGTGTGTAAAGAAAAGGGAACCCTAATACACTGTTGGTGTGAATGTAGATTGGTGCAGCTATTATAAAAAACAGTATGGATGTTCCTAAAGAAATTAAAAATAGAACTACCATATGATCTAGCAATCCCTCTTCTGGGTATATACCCAAAGGAGACGAAATCACCATCCCATAAAGACACCTACACTCCCATGTCCATTGCATTATTCACAATAGCCAATGTATGGAAAAACATAAATGTCCATCAACAGATGAATGGATAAAGAAAATGTAGCATATATATCCAATAAACTATTACTTAGCCTTAAAAAAGGAAATCCTGCCATGTACTACAACATAGACGGACCTGGAGGATGTTTGCTAAGTGAAATAAGTCAGGCACAGAAAGAAAAATATTGCATGGTCCCATTCTTATGTGGATTTTTTTAAAAGAGAGCTAAAATACACAGAGATAGAGAATGAAACAGTGGTTACCAAAGGTGGGGGAGTGGGAAAGGGGGAGATACAGGTCAAAGGATATAAAATAGCAGATACATAAAATAAATGTCTAGAGGTTTAATGTACAGCATGAAGACTAAAGTTAATAAAATTGTATTGGGGGATTTTTGTTAAATAAGTAGATATTATCTGTTCTTGTTACAAAAAAGTAACTGCAAACAAAGGAACAAACAGTAAGATTAAATAACTTGACAAAGTCATATAATTATAAAATTATGGAGTCAGAATTAGAACCATGTTCATTTCGAGTCTAAAGTCTATAGTCTTAACCACCATATTATTCTTTAAGGATTCAATCTTAATTGTGCTGATTTGGTAACTATATTCACCCAACTATCCAGTTGTTCTAAAGTGTCCTATCTAGGTCTATACCATATTCCGCAAAGGCGATCATTGTAATGGTGCTGCCACAACCATCTGTCAGTGTTAACCTCCCCACCCCTGACCAAATCTGAAGTGATGGTGTTACATACATCCCACCCCAAAAAGCCTAATTTCGTTTAACACTAGATGTGCTACCATCATGATCAGTACATACCACCTAACATACCATGTGATATATTTATTTTTATGCTTATTATTGATTATCTGTGTCTGTCACAGATGTACATTTAACAGGTCAAGTCGATTTGTCTATTTTGTTTGCTGAATCCCTAGTATTCAGAAAAATACCTGGTATGTGATAGATGATCAATAAATATTCACTGAAGGAAAGCATAATCAGGGGTAGATGTTTATATCAGAATTTATGCTATATATAATTGAATTAGAGTTGCACATATGTTTACTATATTTTCAATAAAGTCTGTCTTATTTACAAGTTTTGAGTCCAATTTTAAAGATATATAGAGATAGGCTCTGATATCTAGACGGTTGACCTTTTTTGATTATACTAGTCAAGACTGTCTAGGTTGACCATGCAAGCAGGCCTCTTACAGAAGAGTATTCACCGAGGTACAGTAAATCCTCATTTAACGTGGTTGATAGGTTCTTGAAAACTGCAACTTTCAAGGAAAACAAAACCAATGTTACCATTGGCTAATCAGTATAAACAAGAGCTAAGTTCCTAGGACATATTTTTGGTCACAAAAACATCACCAGGTTTCTAAATAAAGACCCCAAACGCTTTCTAATATTAAACATTAAAGTAAATGTGAGCTACATATACATTCAAGAAAGATTAATAAAAACGAGTAAGATAAGTATTTAACCAATTATTCCACTTTGGGTTCAAGGGTGACCAGAGCCTATCCTGGCAGCTCAGAGCACAAGGCAGAAACTATCCCTGGACAGGACGCTATTCCATCATAGGGTGCACTCACACACATACACACACAGACACACTCACTCATTCAGACTGGGACAATTTATACACGCCAATGAGCCTAACGTACATGTCTTTGGGATGTGAAAGAGGCTGGAGTACCCAGAGAAAACCCATCCTGACACGGGGAAAATGTGCAAACTCCACACAGACAGTGGCCCCAGCAAGGAATCAATTTTTTTCTCATTAACATTATAACAAAAAGACGTTGAACAAAATGACACTATTTGAGGATCTACTTACTGTATAAATGTTGTTTTTTCTCTCTGCTTGTTTTACATGTTACTTCTGGACCTCCCACAAGCCCAAAAGTTAAAGTCAGTAGCCTCGCATATCCGAAAATATCTCATTCAGATAATTTAGTCGAATCACATAATTAAGCATTCAATGTGTTTTTGTTGATTGATTCTTTTTTGTTATTGTTGTTGATTGGTTCTAAATTGGAGTCAACTTACTTCAAATCATCTCTCTGCCCGGGGAGCTTCACCTAAGATTCAAACTACAAGTCTTTCAGTTTCCCTAGTTAGTCACAGCATTGACTATGATTTCTATTATCTAAATCAGTATATTTGAGCAAAAACAAATGCAGTCTTTGTTTTGAAGGCATAACCATATTGCTTGCCGAGACTCAAAGAATAAATCCTCTTAAAATTGCTGCTGTTTTGGTTTGGAAGCTAATGACAACCAATAAAAAATAACCCATCAAAGAATAAATCACCATCTTTGCAAACAGCTTATTCTTTCTAGAAATCAAAATCTACAACTTTCTTGTAAACTCTACTTTCCCACCTTAATTGATATTATTTCCGTGCTTTTGATTCCTCCTTTACCAAAGGCTTGATTTACAACCATGATAATATTAATTAGTTTTCATTTAATTGAATTGTGTTTATTGAGTTGAGCATTTCTCATTAACATAGATTAACATATAGAGAGGGTGCAGGAAATGGCTATGTGCTTAGACACCTAACAGGCACATGTAGAGTTGTGGTGTTATATAACACCTGTGTTGAGGAAACAAATAGCCTGAGTTGCTCTGTGGTCTCTTTCTGTATTTCATAATCCTTCAACATTGTATCTAGAAAAGAGACCATACTAGATAGCTAAAAGTCTGCAACCATTCTTAGCATCAGGGAATGAAAAAAAAAATTATAAGAAAGTGATGCAACAAACTTCAACTCCATTTGTCTTAAGTGTTTCCAATAAGGATACCACCCCCAATTTTCTCAGAGGTAATGAAAAAGAAGGTAGAAAAGTACCTGATAAAATTTTGGTCTCACCTTATAAACTAGATTCTTATGTTTTTATCTGTTCTACATTAAGACACAAAGGCTTGACTTCTTGCAAGTTTACTGTTTTAGAGTCTTCTCATTGCTAGCAACTTTTTTTTGAGCTCCTTGAAGGAAATTGACTAAGATGTCCTGCATACATTTGTCCCAGGCAGAATATTCTTAATGGTTTCTTTTTAGCATTACCTTCAGGTTTTTTTCTCTCCCACTTCCTCCATCTGCATTCCTGCCAATATTTTTTTAAAAATGATATTTATTAAAGCATAGCTAGCATACACAATGCAGGGCATACAAAGAGTAGTATGTTGGACATAAATAATCTGCAACTATCACTATGAATTAGCAAAAAAAAATGGCATTAATTAAATCCTTTATTCTGAGTTAGACATTGTTGGCAATTAGTTGAAATTGTATGTGGGACTTTAAATAGAATATGGCATCTTTAAATGTTAACCTCAAAATTTTGCTAATCTTCACTAGGAAAATGCCACAAATCAAAATTAATCTTTGACCGCAACCAGTGGGCACAGTGTAGTGGCAATAGTGACTCACCCAGCTTCACTAAATAAAGGCTGTGTCATCTCATGCCAGAATCTTTTTAAGTCTTGCTTTCCTTAGATGAAATGGAAATACTAAACCTACCAAACAAGCAAGGTTCCTGTAATTTTTTTTAAAGTACATAGATGATATGCAATAGATCTCCCTAATATTATTAACTAGAATTGAATAAAAATAAATACTCACATATTGTTTCATTGAGTATGTAGAGTAAATGTAGGCAATTCATTCACAGAACTTTCCATGATTCCCACTGGAATTTCATGTAAAGGACTACAGTAAGCTCACCCTTCTGAGAACACTTTCTCTTTCACACTATGTTTCTTCTCACATATGTACCACTCTTTGTCTTTTACACTCAGTAGGCATTAGGTCCACCATTATATTATGTATTATCTGTTTTCTCTAACTATTCCTTCTCACTAGCACCATATACACTACTCACAAGTAAGTGACCAAGAGACTCTTAAGACAAAATAGAGAACATTCATGGTAGGCTTATCATGTGCCAGGAAGCATTCTAAATGCTTACCATTTATATAGCACCTTTACTTATATAGCTCAAACTTACAGACGTAGGTGTTTAAGAATGACACTAACAATTTGTTAATCACCATGGACTACATAGACCACATTATTTTAATGTTATAATTGAAAATATAGAAGATGAAAAAGGGGGGAAGATATAATAGGTTCTCCTGGTTAGAGAGAATATAAGCAAGGAAACTTAGAGATTTATTCTCTAAATTCTTATGTCTGAGTGCAGAGACAACTATTATTGTCATTATCGCCTAACCTTGTATGTGTCAGAGAATAGTTACTTAGTGGATATTTGCAAATGAAGACCACTCAGTAGATCCTGTAAGAAGGTTAGTAGACTTATACTTGCATCCAAACAGAAGTCATATGCCTATAGCAACCAGCAATTCAAATTATTTCCTGGGAATTCAAATGTTAAGGACACCAGGACCCACTCACACTGCTTCTCTGCTTGGACTTAGTCTGGGATAGGAATTGCACACAGGGAGTGTCAAATAAAGTTCTAGGCTTCTGTGTGTATTCTTTGAAGGAAACAAAGAACAGCAAGATGCAAAGCTGAAATGTTTTTATTCAGGTTTTCCTGAGGGCTTATAGAAAGAAAGGGCACACTCTTTGGAAACAGTACAAGCTTACAGAGATATTAGCTCATGCTACTATTAGGAAAAACATATAAGAAAAATATATTAAGGAAAAGAGAAAAGTCTTGCCCTTGGCTATTCTTTCAAAATCTACTGACAAATATTGGAGTGCTGTTGGACTGGTAGAATAAGCCACATTTAGGAGCACTAGAAATGATGACAAGAATTGAGAGTGAGTCACAGAAGTAGGCTGTTAACCTTCACATGCTTATTCTGAGGATTTTTACCAGGAGCATATCACGTTAGTTTCTCCAATCATTAGGGAGCTCTGAGTTTTTGTACTGAATGACTAAAACACATTTTTATATACCCTGAATCACAAAAATTCTCTTCGGAGAATGACATGCATACAAGGGTACAATTGTGAATCTGTGTTTGCAAAGTGAGCCCAGGTGGTTTTGTTTGGTGAAAATTTGAAGTATGATCATTTTAGCCCCATAAGCCCTGGTGTTCTCAGTGCTTGGTGATTCATCTAAATTAAGGGAGAAAATAGAAAAGAGACCTGTTTCCAAAGAAACACTGCTTACATATCAGGAGCAGCCCCACAGGTCGGGTGTAAGTTCCCATAGTGGTTCTTGTTAAGGGTTTATCCAAACTACCTCATTAACTTAATTCCATTAAAAAAACAAGAAGAAAAATCACATCAATAAAGCATGATGATGGCTGTTTTCTGGACCACATAAACAGAGAGTAGCATCCATGGCAGCTTGCTTCTTTGGCCTTCATCACCACCTGCTGAGGAAAGGCTCTCAGCTAGTGTTGATAGCCCTCCTTGTAGAAGGACCTCCTGCCCGCCCTGTTGGCTTCAAGAGGCAACAATATTCATATTCTTCCTTGTACTTTGTCTAGTCCCCTGGCTATGATTTCAGATCCCAGTGACTAAGCTTAAAATGATCAGGTTCTCTGATGTGATGTTAAAGCTCCTTCTGTAAAGATTTATGAAGTTTAAATATCACCACCTAAATTGTGAAAGTCTAGAATCCCTGGCAGAGTATTTTGCCAATCTCTCAACAATGCGAGATATGGTTGAAGGATAGGCAAACAGTAGAATGAGGCATAAGTGAGTCTTTTGCCTATCCTTAACCTTCATTTTAAAAATCCAAAATAATTGACCCCAAGAGGCTCAAGTCTCAGCAGGTCGGTGAGCTGATAGATGCAAACACACATACAAAGAGGAACCAGTAGTTGGAGTGAAAGAAAAACCAGAATATTTTTCCTAAGTACCATATGTTAATTTTTTAAATGTTTCCTCTCTCCCCAAAATAAACCAATTAAAAAAATCAGCTTGTCATTTGCCTTTTAAAACCAAGAGGGTAATAAGAACACTCAGTGCCATGGAAAGTAGAATTACTTAGTAGAAAGAATTAGAATAAACATGTAGATTAAATAAAATTTGGCTACCACATATGCCATTTAAACATACACATACACAGGTATTACCATAACAAAATAAATAAGAAATACTAATAACTATTATGGTCCTCATTTCTACAACTAGTCATATGATCGGTATATGATATGGTCATTTATATAGTATATAATATGTAACTACATCCTTCAACTACTCATTCTATATTCTCTTTGCCCTCAGCAAGCACCTCAGATGATCGTCGTTCTTTGCCTATTGGGGTGATCAAATATTTTATTCCTTGAGGCTCTGGGCCATTTAGCTGTCCTATCTGAACTGGGTTGTTATAGTTTTACATTGGCTTCACCCATAGGGCATAGCAGTACTCAAAGACACATTAAGGGGTCTCCTGCATACTAAACATACTCTTCCTTACCATCATTGTGTAGTACCAGCCTAATTTGTCCTTGGTAGTCAGGCTCAGTTACCCCAGCAAGAACAGTAACTCCTTTCTTTGTCTGTTGATTCCGATAATGTAAGGAGCCCTAAGTGATGAGGGGTCAATTTAACCTCCAGTTGAGTGGAATCATCATCGTGTCTTCTGGGAGAAGCATTCTTCTCTTTGGAAGTAAGATCTCTAGACCAGCAGAGCATAATGTTGTGGGTTAAAAAAGAAAAAAATATTTTAGCAGATCATTAAGGGTAATAGTGAGAGGTACTACTTCTCTTTCATGCCCTGATTCCCGATCCTTTGAATCCTGCTTGTGGGAGCAATAGAATTGTATATTAGACACAGATTGAGAGCACACATAGCCTTCTAGAAGACAATGTCCAAGTCACGCAAAGTATTGCCAGAAAGCTGGCACAGAAACAGTGTCTTCAGAAGACCATATCATTTTATCAAGTTAGTTGCTTCAGAATGATGGGAACATGGTTAATCTAATAAATTCCAAAAGCATGGGACCATTGCCATACTTCATTTGGGGTGAAGTGAGTACCTTGATCAAAAGCAATGCTGCACAAAATACCATGATGGTGGATAAGGCATTCTGGAAATGCACAGATGGCAGTTTTGGCAGAGGCATTGAATGCAGGAAAAGCAAATCTGTATCTAAAGCGAGTGTCTACTCCGATAAGAACCAAGTATTTCCCCTTCAATGATGGAAGTGGTCTAATGTAATCCACCTGCCCCCAGCTGGCTGATCACTCCAAACAATGCTTCCATATTGGGGACTAATGTTGGTATCTGCTGCTGGCAGACTGGGGACTCAGCAGTGTCGGGTCAGTCTTGGTGAGCGGAAGTCCATGTTGCTGAGCCCATGTATAATCTTCATCCCTGCCACCATGGCTACTTGTTCATAAGCCTATTGAAAGATGACAGGAGGGGCTTGGGAGAGAGACTGACTCATATCCACAGAATGAGTCATCCTACACACTTGATTATCAAATCCTCCTCTACTGAAATTACTGAATTAGTGAGCATTCATGTGGGACTCAAATGTCTTCACAGTCTTTTCTCATTCAAAAAGTTCTCTCTACATAGCTCTTTCACAGACCTTCTCATCATCTACTTTGTAATTATGTTCCTTTCAAGTCCCTTACCATCGAGCCAAATCACAGACCACACCTCATGATTCAGTATAGATTTCTACTTTGGGACATTTCTTCTTCTAAGTAAAATGAACAACCAGATGCATCACTCAAAGTCCTGCCCACTGGGAGGATTTCACCACACCAGTATCTTTTATAGGTATTCCAGAAAAGTGCTGTACTGCTACAGCACTCCACTTTCACATGGTGCCTGCTCATAAGGTAGAACCACCTGTAAGTATTTTCTTCCACAGTCAACTAGTAGTAAGCAATTCCCCATGGACACATAGTACTTGGCTTGGAGAAAGAATGTAATACAGTGTGAATAGTCACCATGGACATTTGAGCCACTTCCTCATGTACAGGCGTACCTTGGAGATATCATGAGTTCAGTTCCTGACCACCAAAATAAAGCAAATGTTGTAATAAAGCAAGTAACACATTTTTTTTGGTTTCTCAGTACATATAGCATTATTTTTGTTTAAAAACAATGTACATACTTTCATTATAAAATAGTTTATTGCTAAAACATGCTAATGACCACCTGAGCTTCAGCAAGTTATAATTTTTTTGTTGGGTGAAGGGTCTTGCCTTGATCTTGATGACTGCTGAGTGACCAAGGTGGTGATTGCTGAAGGCTGAGGTGGCTGTGGCAACTTCTTAAAAGATGACAACGATGAAGTTTACTGCATCAATTGACTCTTTCACAAAGGATTTCCCTCTAGTATGCAATGCTACTTGACAACATTTTAACCAAAATATAATTTTTTTTCAAAATTGGAGTAACTTCTCTCAAACCCTGCCACTACTTTATCAAATAAGTATATGTACTATTTTAAATGCTTTGTTGTAATTTTAAAAGTTATTCACAGAATCTTCACCAGAAATAAATTCTATCTCAAGAAACCAATTTCTTTGCTCATTCATAAGAAGCAATTCCTGACTCACTCAAGTGCTATCATGAGATTGCAACAATTCAGTCACGTTGTTAGGCTCAACTTCTAATTCTAGTTCTCTTGCTATTTCTATCCCATCTGCTGTTACTTTCTTCACTGAAGTCTTGAATCTTTCAAAGCTATCCATGAGGGTTCAAATCAATTTCTTCCAAACTCCTTTTAATATTTGATGCTTTGATCTCCTTATGTGAGTCATGAATGTTCTTAATGGTATCCAGAATGGTGAATATTTTCAAAAAGGTTTTGAATTTACTTTGCCCCAATCCATAAGCTGAATTACTATCTATAGCAACTATAGCTCTTGGATAACCAGTTGCATTGTCAAGGAGCAGCAATATTTTTGAAGAAATATTTTTTTTCCTAAGCAGTAGCTCTCAACAGTGGGCTTAAAATATTCAATAAACCATAAATAGATGTCTGCCATACAGACTTTGTTGTTCAATTTATAGAGCTCAGGCAGAGTAGATTTAACATCATTTTTAAGGGCTCCAGGATTTTTATGATGAGTCCTGGTTTTAGTTTAAAGTCACCAGCTGCATTAGCCCCTAACAAGGAAGTCAGCCTGTCCTTTGAAGCTTTGAATCCAAGCACTGACTTCTCCTCTGTAGTTATGAAAGTCCTAGATGCCATCTTCTTCTAATAGAGGGCTTCATGTACATTGAAAATCTGCCATTTAGTGTAGCCACCTTCATCAATTATCTTAGATTTTCCAGGTGACTTGCTACAGCTTCTCCATTAGCACTTTCTGTTTCAGCTTGCACTTTTATGTTATGGAGACATCTTTTTTCCCTAAATCTCATTAACCAACCTCTGCTAGGTTCAAAATTTTCTTCTGCAGCATCTTCACTCAGCCTTCATAGAATTAAAGAAAGGTAGGGGCCCGGCTCTGGATTTGATTTTGGCTTAAAGGAAAGTTTGATCATTTACCCAGACCACTCAGATTTTTTTTCCATATTAGCAACACAACTGTTTTGCTTTCTTATCATTCATGTGTTCACGGGAGTAGCATTTTTAACTACCTTTAAGAACTTTTTCTTTGCATTCACAATTTGGCTAACTCTTTGGCACAAAAGGCCTAGTTTTCAGTGTATCTCTGCTTTCAACGGCTTTCTTACTAAGCTTAGTTATTTGTAGCTTTTAATTTAAAGTGAGAGATGTGCAACTCTTCCCTCCACTTGAACACTTAGAAGCCATTGTAGGGTTATTTGTTGGCATAATTTCAATATTCTTGTCTCAGGGAATAGAGAGTCCCAAGATTAGGGAGAGAGAGATGGAAGAATGGCAGGTCAGTGGAGCAGTTAGAACACACACAACATTTATCAATTAAGTTCTTCATCTTATAGGGGCACATTTTGTGGTGCCCCAAAACAATTTGGATTGTAATATCAAAGATCACTGATACAAATCACCATAAGAGATATAATAATAATGAAAAAGTTTGAAATATTGCTAAAATTACCAAAATGTGACAGAAGACACAAAGTGAACATAGGCTGCTGGAAAAATGGCACTGATAAACTTCCTCAATGCAGGGTTGCCACAGACCTTTACTTTGTAAAAAGCACAATGTCTGTGAAGCACAATAAAGTGAGGCATAATAAAACAAAGTATGCCTGTAATTTACTTGTGTCTATAGTAGCTTCTCAAGCCTGACTTGTATATACCACTTCCTTTTGATGAGGCAGTCATGTTGTACACATCCAACTTTATGTTAGATGAATCAGATAACACCCAGTTCCTTTTGCAAATTTCAAGTCACATGGTAACTTGATGGCTCATGTTTGAGTCTTTAGCCCAATTAAAGCCCAGTACCTCAACAAAATCTGTTATTCAAAAGAAAAGTGATTTATGTGAATAGCTGTACAACTTGGAAAATTTACTAAAAATCATTTAATTGTTCACTTAAAATGGAGTAATGGCATGCAATGTAAATTATACTTCAATAAATTTGTCAAAAAAAAAAAAAAGAAAAGTAGTTATCCACACAGGATGGCATGGCTTTCCTCCAAAATCTAAGTGTCCGCACTGTGATTCAACTACAGGGGACTGCTAAAAGCTCCAGACCATATCTCTATATGCTATTCACACTTCAAGAATTGTAGGATCTATTGGAAACTTTGGCCCAAGTGTTACAGCTGCTTGTATGGCAGCCTGGACCTGTTGCAGAGTCTTCTATTATTCTGGGCCCCACTCAAAACTGGTAGATTTTCATGTCACTCAGTAAATAAGCCAGTAGTGCATCCAAAAGAGGAATACATTGCCTCTGAAACCCAAAGAGCTCCATTTGGCATTGTGCTTTGTTTTCTGTTTGTACAAGGGGCCATGCGCAATAACTTAATCCTCCACGTTAGAAGAAATATCCTTACATGCCCCACAACTTCCTAGATATTTCACTGAGGTGAAAGACCCTGGAATATTTTTCGAATTATTTCCCATCCTCTCACATACAAATGTCTCACCAATATACTACTGCAGTTGCTACTTTTTGCTATGTCCAATCAGCACAGTAATGTAATGAATTATTATGATGTCATGTGAAAAGGAAAGATGATCAAGGTCTCTGGAGAATAAGCTATGACATATGGTAGAGAGTTGACTTATCCATAAGGCAGGACAATGAAGGTGTATTACTAGCTTTGCCAGCTGACAATAAACTATTTCTCATTGTCTTTATTAAATGATATTTTTTAAAAAGAAGTTTTTAGAGCAGTAGCTACACACCAGTTATTAGGGGCCATGTTAATTTATTTCAGTAATGAAACCACTTCTGGAATAGCAGATGGAATTAGAGTCATCACCCAGTTAAATTTACTTAAGTTTAATAATCCTTGGTCATTTGTGTCATTCTTTGAGATTCATCTGTCTTCTGTGCAGGCTAAATAGTTGAATTGAATGAGGTATATAATGGAAATCACCATCTTTGCATATTTGAGGTCCTTGATGGTGGTACTAATCTCTGCAATTTCTACAAGAATTCAGGATTATCTCTGGTTTAGTACTTTTTCTGAATCAAAGCTGTTCTAGTGGCTTTCGCTTGGTCTTTTCTACTATTCCATCCCGCATTCCAAAGGTAGGGGAACCAATGTGGAGACCCTGCCAAATTCTAAGTATATCTGTTCTAACTATTTATCCTGGAATTTATGAAATAAACATGGAATAGGTTCAAGGATCATTGGACTCACTGCGAGATTGACCTCAGGTAAAACTTCATTGATCAATGGGTCTCTATGAGCCCTTATTCTAACTAGTGATATTTTTGATCTCCTTGAATTAATGTCAGTTCAGAGGCAGTGCCCAGTAATCCCTGAAGTCTGATTTTTTCTCTCATTCCTCTGTACTTTTACCCTAGTATAAAACCATAGTTCCCTTTGGGAAGGCTGAGAGAAAGATTAACAGCATAGATTTTTGGCAGTGAAGCAAATTCTTCTTCAAGGGAACCAAGCCTTCCCTTCATTCTAGGGCTTCTAGTTCTATAAACTGGCTCAGATCTGGGTATGGATCAAGAGGCCAGGACTCTGTTTTTATTCTTTAAATTAGTCTTCTGTTCACTTGACTGAGAACTCTTTCGTTTACACAGATCACATGAAAACTTAGTAGACTGCACACCTATTTCACTTCTACGGACTCCATTATCAACTAGCCAATGCTATGGGTCTCTGCATATCAGACCACTCTCATTACTGCTTTGAGTCTGCTGTCCAGTGGGATAACCATGTCTATGTTGTCCTTGGTGATTAAGTGCTACAACTTAGTACCTGCTTCCTCAACATCCAATTATTACTGTTGCATTTGCATTTCCCAGTTCAGTGGCAGCAGTCCCCACTGTAGTTTCTCAACAATGGAGAATAGCAAACTCAAACTTCAAGGATGCTGCAGCTTCTCACACAAACTTATTTCCCACTTTTGTGGTAAAAGATAAATGTTTTGGACCCTCCCAGGATGAGGGAGCACGTCGAACATGATAAATCCTTAATCTGCCTATTGTTTAGATACCTCCCTCTACAATACTCTACAATGCCAAGGCAGTTCTGGTATTTCAACTTAATTTAGTGTAAGTACCCTTTTGGTCCATGTTTCATCCCATTAAACAAACTGTTACAGCGTTTGAACCTCTTGAGCAGCAACACTAAATCTCGAATATCTGCTTAGTAAACACATATCAATAAATTTTGACCTGATCCAACTTTATATGCCTTCTACCATCCATTCACAACATTCACAAACATATATATGAATGGAAACAAAGAAAGAGCATACTTTTCCCCTCACCCTGTCATTTTTTTTTCTTCCGTAGGAAAGAGGGAACCCATAAAATATAAGAATAAAAGCTCCCACAGGTGAACAAGTAAATTCTTTTCTCAGAGAAACTCTAGTTAATTATTGGTAATTGAGCAAGAATTTCACACTGTCAGTAATTCTCAATCACCAAAAACTAACATAAGAAATGTAATCAGATATTTTGTTTGTGCTTTTTGTTTTGTGAAGTGTTCTGTTTTTCTTTTAAATGTATAAACCAGGAAGGGTTTAACAAGTGGTCATGAATAGTCAAGATATCTGAACTTATTTCTTAGTAAAGCTGGTAGAAGTGTTAACTACCCTGTGTTATCATTTTATTACATTCTAAAAGCAACTTCAAATACTGTTTATTATCTCCATTATACTGAGGCTTCAAATGTTTAAATAACTAGGTCAAGGTCAGAAAACTGGGAAAGGAAGAAAGAGCTTATGAATTCAAGGGCTGAGTTTATTCTCCCACAAAAGTACCATTTCTTGTTAATTTAATGAAAGTATGCATTTAAACTATGTCTTTCTAGCTGCATTTTTTTAAAAAAAAAAAATACCATGACTAAAGTTGTAAAATACAGAAATTTATCTAAATGGGCTGTGCAATATTATTTGGATAAAGAGTTGTATTTTTAAGTAATTTAAACCCTTTAACCTTTAAAGACCTTTCTTTAGCCAACTTATCTAATTTTATTCAAGTCATATAATTTATATTATTTTCTTTATAGTCACACAGGGAGCAGTGCTTAAAAGGGCTTCACACTTGGTTAAAGCTCAATTGTTGTTGTCTTTAAATTTTTAATAATATTTTAGCAAGGGCCCTGCCTTTTCATTTTTGAATGGATACCACTAATTGTGTATCTGGTCTTACTTGTCTCCATCTGAAGTTATCTTATTTACTCTACTACATGCTTATGTTTTGTCTTCCCTACTAGAATGTAATTTCCATGAGAATATATGTAATTTCTATCTTGTATACCAAAGTAGAAAATAGGCATTCAAAATACGTTTCTTAAATTTTATACCTGACATCACTTATTCTTATTTGAATAAAGTCATACCTTTAAGAATAAGCAATCTAATCCAAAGAATCAATATTCATCTAAAGTTATATAGGCTGGGCATGGTGGCTCACGCTTGTAATCCTAGCACTCTGGAAGGCCAAGAGATGGGAGGATCCTTTGAGCTCAGGAGTTTGAGACCAGTCTGAGCAAGAGCGAGACCCCACCTGTACTAAAAAAAAATAGAAAGAAATTAGCTAGACAACTGAAAATATATAGAAAAAATTAGCTGGGCATGGTGGAGCATGCCTGTAGTTCAAGCTACTCGAGAGGCTGAGGCAGAAGGATTGCTTGATCCCAGGAGTTTGAGGTTGCTGTGAGCTAGGCTGATGCCACCGAACTCTAGCCTGGACAACAGAGTGAGACTCTGTCTCAAAAAAAAAAAAAAAATGAAGTTATATAGTATTTAAGAGGAGTATTAAAGAGAACATAAACATTCTATCCAAGGTTGACCTTACATTTCCAAACTTACTAAGTAAATGTCACAGTATGTCTTGATAGAAGAATACCAAATT